>JAULAV010004812.1:0-50000 GCA_030789695.1 Scilla litardierei | reverse complement strand
TCATCATCACAACAACCCCTCTCTTCCTCCCCACTACTGTCCCATTTGCGTCCTTGTCATTATTATCATCACGATCATTTAATTTGGAGGAAATGTAATAGAGTGTATCTATTTAGTTAACCAAGTAATTTATGAAGTTTCATGACTGTGGGTCATATAGGGTCACGTGTCAGGGTGTCAAAACGGCCCACCTGGGCCGGCCCGGGCTCCTTCCAAACCCGGGCCGATCGGGGAGAAAAACCCGCTTAGCCCGGTCCGGGTTTTTTATTTAAAAAAATTAATAAAAAGAAATTTTATTTAAAAAATTATACCAAAAAAGTCTGAAAAATCTTAAAAATTCAAATATTAAATTTAAATGTTTTAAAAGTATAAGCAAGTTAAAAATTATATATTACATGTAAAATGTTAAGTGTTAAGTGTTGGAAAAATATTATATGTAATGTATGTTAAAAAAATTATATAATACATGTAAAATGTTAAGTGTTGGAAAAATATTAGTAACTTAGAAAATAAATAGTGTACCTTATAAATAAATAAATATCTTTTAAATAAATTTGTAACTTATAAATTTATATAGTAAATGTACCATGTTATGTGTTAGAAAAATATATGTAACTTATAAAATAAAAATATAAGAAAAATTTTTAATCCCGAAATTCTCGAAGGTCCCGGGTTGAACCTTTAAATTTCATTAATTGAAATCTTTTTGAGGGAAGACATACGTTGGCCAGCCTTACCCCTCATACATTGCCCCGAAAAAAGAAATCTAATACACGGAAGAAAATGTTAATACATGTAAAGAAATCTGGCATCAAGTCTCTTCTTCTTCTTCTTCTTTAGAGTCTTCAGAAAGGTCAGTTTGATGTTGGGTCCTCGCTTCAGCCTTGAACCAATCCTTCGCACAAACTGTAAGGACCATGTCTATGGGGAAAAACTAAAGGGGGGTTGAATAGTGTTTATGCAAATTTAAAAGGAATTTACGCCAAATAAAATGCAATCCAACAAATAATGCGGAAATAGAAATAAACCCAAATAAGAAACAATTGCAAACTCAATTATGTTTCTAGGGTTCGGATTACCCAAGTCAACTCCCGACTTGTTCCCGGTAATCCTACGTCCCTTCCACCCGGATACCACAGGATACTCAAGTTAGAACCCTAACTTGAGGTTTCCTTAAAACACACTTGTAGCAACCCTACAAGTGCAATCAAATACAATCGATGTCCTTGACTCCCACAACTTGGGAGCAAGCAAACCACTCTCACAACCGAGAGCAAATCTCAAATAACGAAAGTTATGAAATAATGAAAAACAACACTTACAATCACCTATGCCTTGAAGTAGAACTTGAAGGTGGAGAGTGATGTGTGTTGAAGAACTATCTTGGAAGAGAGGAGAAGCCCGTTCTCTTAACTACACCAAATGCCTAGATGATCACTCTTTGGTTCTAGGTTGGAGAGCAAAAGAACAAGATTTGGAAATACTTAGGGCTTTCGATTTGAAAGCTTTGATCTTTGGAAATAAAAGCTTGAGAGATTTTGCAATGAATGAGTAACATTCCAATGGAACAGTAGAAGCTCTATTTATAGATTTCTTAAATCCATATAACAGTTTAGGTAAAAACCCAATTGGAATCAATGAGAAAAATCTCAACGGATAGAATCTGAACTCGTGACAGTCGACTGTTGAACAATCCACAGTCGACTGTTGCACGGTCAGTAAGGGTAGGTGAGGATTCATAACGGTAACTTACCACGTGGACATTCGACTGATGAAGCCAAGACAATCGACTGTTAAACCAACAGGCCACTGTAATTCTTTCGACAGGCGACTGGCCGAGAGATGGGTAAGTTAGAAGAATACTGGAAATCTCACAAGTAACAGGACAGACGACTGATGCAAGGAAACACAGTCGGCTGTTAATCAGAACAGGCGACTGTATATCCTTAAACAGACGACTGTCAAAAGCCTGAGAAATTTCCAGAGAGCTGAGTCAAAAAATGACTCACAGACAGGCGACTGTTGCAGCATAGTCAGTCGACTAATCTAAGAGACATTCGACTGTATATACAACATTAGTCGACTGGCCGTAAAATTCAGATCAAACATAGTTAGGGCAAAGAATATACAGGCGACTGATTTACAAAACAAAGTCGACTGTCACAAGGACAGGCGCATGTGTATCATTCACCAGTAGCCTGTGCGAGATCATCAGAGGAGGCCCAAAACTATATTGTAAAAGTCTGTGCATAACAGACGACTGTAGAACAAAATACAGTCGACTGTTTTTGAGACAGGCGACTTTAAACTGTTAAGCAGTCGACTGTTATAAACAATCCTTGCACAACCAATAGAGAAATGAATTGGAGTCAAAGGACAATTGATCTAATGGAGTCCTATGACTGAATGTAGATGTGTGTGAGTGCTCTATCAAAGTTCTACTCCTAAGCTACATACTAGAAGAGATAAAAGAAAACTTACATTGACGAATAATCTCTTCTTTCCATCATATGAGCTTGAAGTCTTCACGGAGCTTCAATCATTATCTACGATCAACCAATTCATTTCATTTGCCTTCAATGACGTTTGAGAGTCATCCATTGTAAGTATATCTTCATAAATAGCTTAGGCAATGGATTAACTGTAAAATAGGTGATTAGTCATAAGTATTTATGTTTGCTCATCACTAACACCAAGTAGGGAGAAGTCCAATACTCAACATTCTCCCCCTTTTTGATGATGACAAACAAACATAAACAAAAAGATAAATAATTGTGCACAATGAAAACTTACTCCCTACATAGATGCCAATTAAGTTAGTCAACAAATATTAGGGCAACTTCATATCAATTGAAGCAAATGAGTAAGGAACGCATGAATATAAATTCAAAAGATCTAGGAATTACAATCCCTATTCCCCCTGAATCTAAGGCAACGTAAATCTTAGATTCAAGTGTTAGAACATACTTAGCACATCCATTATGAATCTTGTATGTTTATTTCTCTCCCCATATGGCATTATCCAAAAAGGTGGGAGCAAATAGCAACAACAATAATAGTGCTAAATACGAACTAACAACAATCAAGGAGTATAAAGATATATCGAATCAAAAACTCATAAAATCACATCATATACACATGTGAGTACTGGAAGTGAAGTCCAATATCAACATTAGATATACACACAAAAAAATTCAAAAGAGATTTCACAAATGCATCATACCACAGATAGCATGAAAAATCGAATATCAAATTCATATATTGTCTCAAAAAGCACATTAGAGAGAGTATATCATACATGGAGACAACATATCATACATCACACAGATAAGATAAGCAATATAGCATAGTGTGACACACGATAAACAGTAACATCATATATAGATATATAGAAAGATGGGTACAATAACGGATGGACATCTACATGGCCATCACACAAAGATACATCATGATCAAGACAAAAAAATAACATCATGATGACGACAGCGAAGTACATCACCATACATATATAAAGTTATTGACAATATCATCCAGCAGACATCAAAATACAATCAGCAGACGAATCACTCCACCCAAACAAAAACAGACCACACAAAACACAGTCTAGGTCTTTAGGTGAGTGAACAAAAACAGCAGCAACAGCCTCAGTCAATATGAATGACAGAGGGGTCCGACAGGCGACCAGAAGATCGGAACAAGAGCCGAGCAGAGCGATGTGTAGGAAAAGACGGAGTCTTTCTCTTAGAAGACGAAGCACAAACAGCAGAAGATTCAGCAGGAACATGAAGTGGAGTCTGGGCACCGGAAGTCTGAACCACAAAGGGTTTAGGCGTGAAGCCAGGAGGAGGAGAAACACAAGCAGGAGAAGTATCCTCAGATGAAGCAAACAGAGCTTGAAGCTCGGTAGGAATGGGAAAGCCATGATGCTTAAAAGAGTTTAACTGAAGTTTAAGCAAAAGTGAGAGCTTCTCATCCAGAGATATGGAAAGAATTTCAAGAGCAGAGACTCGAGCATCCAGCTGATGATGAAGAAATTCCCCATGGGATTCGAAAAGAGGGGACCTAAGAGGATGCTCATATGGCAGAGAAGTGTGTTCAGCAGCATGCTCAGAGGGGATGGGGTCACCGACAGAAATACGAAGAGGTTCTACAGAAGATGGAGGCGAGGATGGAGTCGGATCAGGCTTAGGTGAAGGTACCGGCTCATCAAGGAAGTCGAGAGAGACATTAGGAAAGAAATGATCGAAAAGAGCCATGGCCGTACACGAAGCTAGGGTAAGACACAAATGTGGACGAACCCTAACAAGAAAATTTCACGAGATATGAGGATGAGATCAAACCTAGTCGAGCGTAGAAACGAAGGCAACGACAACTCGAAATCGACTTACGAAGGAAAGAAGATCGACGGTTTTGGAAGAGAAATCGAGCGGGAAGACGAAGCAGTCGAATCGGATGAGAGAGAGTCGATGTGGGGAAATGATCGGGCTTTCTCGAATATAAAATTTGAGGAATGAATCTGGGCCATTGGATCAATGAATCGGCGGCTCAGATCAAATCATATGAACCGTCTTAACAGAAGACAGTCGACTGATGAACAAAATTCAGTCGACTGGATGAAGTGATAACAATAAGGCTCAGAAAGATGGGCAGTCGACTGGCAAGTAACATGCAGTCGCATGTCCATTTGACAGTCGACTGACATATACTCAACAGTCGGCTGGCCGAGAATTAATACAGTTCATCAAAAATAACAGAGAGTACTGTAAGAATTCGACAGAGAGAACAGTCGCCTGATGACTAAAATGCAGTCGCCTGTTAAAATAACAGTCGACTGTAGAACAATCATTAGTCGGCTGTGCGAAAGATACCAAATCTCAGACTAAGGAGATAGAGTAGGGCAGTCGACTGTAGGAGGAAATACAATCGCCTATCCTGGTCCAAAAATGCACAGTGAGATAGAATTCCAGAGAATAAGAACAGTCACCCTAGGACCTATACTTTAATCACAAATACATCGAAAAAAACAGTGTAAAAAATAAATCCATTGAAACGCAGATCACTACCATTAATATCAAAAACTCATGAAATCAGTTAAATCACAATTGCCTTTCTTAACATATAAAAATAATAAAGCACATTAAGATAGGCAACAAAATGATATGAGCTCAAAAAGAGTTATAACAAGAGAGATTGAGCTTCTAGATTTCAGATTCACCCATAATTCCCAATTCTCCACGCAACCTCACAAATGAATCTTCTTTAAGAGGTTTAGTGAAGATATCAGCAATTTGTTTTTGAGTTTCAATGTACTCTAAGATGATGTCCTTCTTAGCTACATGATCATTGATAAAATGTTGTCTCACGTCTATGTGTTTGGTACGGGAGTGATGTACCGGATTCTTGAAAAGACAAATAGCATTTTGATTATCAACCATGATAGGGCAAGTATCACAATTGACACTATATTCACTAAGAGTGTGTCTCATCCAAAGAACTTGTGCACATGCAAGACCCGCAGTAGTATATTCCGCTTCAGTCTTGGACAATGACACCAAATTCTGTTTCTTAGAAAACCAAGAAACTAAGAAATTTCCTAAGAAATGGCAAGTGCAACTAGTACTTTTCCTGTCGGACTTGCATCCGGTAAAGTCGGCATCATTATATGATATTAACGCATATGTGCTAGACTTAGGGTAAAGTAACCCATAATCTAGAGATTGATTGAGATAACGAAATATTCGTTTAACCGCAATTAAGTGTGACTCCTTAGGTCTTGCTTGATATCTAGCACAAATGCATACGGAAAACATTATATCGGGCCTACTAGCGCTTAAGCAAAGTAAGTTACCGATAATACCTCGATATAGACGAACGTCTACATCTTTTCCGCTTTCATCCTTATGTAGATGAGTAGTAGTACTCATGGGAGTCCTTTTGCTCGAAGACGATTCCATCCCGAATCGCTTAATAAGCTCCACTGTGTACTTTGTCTGATGTATGAATGTGTCATTCTCCATTTGTCGAATTTGCAATCCAAGGAAATAGGTGAGCTCTCTCATGTGGCTCATCTCAAACTCATCCTTCATAGACTTGGAAAATTCTTGACAAAGATTAAAGTTAGTAGAACCAAAAATAATATCATCTACATAAACTTGAATCAAAAGAATGTCATTTTCATAATCTTTAATGAAGAGTGTAGAATCAACTTCTCCCATTTTAAAACCTAAATTAAAAAGAAATGTCTTAAGTCGATCATACCAAGCTCTAGGAGCTTGTCTCAACCCATACAACGCTTTCTTAAGTTTGAAAACATGGTTTGGAAATTTTTCATGAATAAAACCCGGAGGTTGAGAAACATAAACTTCTTCATTGACAAACCCATTTAAAATGCACTTTTAACATCCATTTGAAATAGTTTAAAATTCTTATGGGATGCAAAAGATAAAAGCAACCTAATAGCTTCTAATCTAGCTACGGGGGCAAAAGATTCTTCGAAATCAATACCTTCCTCTTGCCGGTAGCCTTGAGCTACGGTAGCATTGAGCTACTAACCTTGCTTTGTTCCGTGTGATTACCTCGTTTTCATCCGTCTTGTTCTTGAAGATCCATTTGGTCCCAATGACTTGGTGACCACTTGAAGAGGTACGAGTTCCCAAACTTCGTTTCTCTCGAATTGCATTAGTTCTTCTTCCATTGCCACTATCCAAGAGCTATCCTCGCAAGCTTCTTGGATGTTCTTTGGCTCAATGGTAGATACAAATGCGCAATGAGAGAATTCTTCAATTCTCGATCTCGTTCGAACACCCACACCAATATCTCCAATAATTTGGTTATGGGGATGATTGCGAACGGTCGGGTAAGCTTTGGGTATACCTAGATCACTAGGAACAACTTCAACAACTTCGTTAGAAGTGTTAGTCTCAACAATAGAATCATTAATCTTAACATTATTAAAAGAATCACAAAGAATATCTACATTATCATCATCAACATGGGGAAAATCAAAACCTTCATAAAAAGATACGTGAAGTGATTCCTCAATTGTTGAAGAAGTTTTGTTGTATATCCGGTAGGCTTTGCTACGTGTGGAATATCCAACAAAGATTCCTTCATCGGATCTAGGCTCAAACTTGTCTAAATTACCAAAAGACCAAAAGTGTTCTTTATAAAACATTTTGAACCAAAAACACGAAAATATTTTACTTGATGCTTTTTATTATAAAACAACTCAAAACAAGTTTTGTTCGTTCGATGTCTCACTAGGATCCTATTGAGCACATAACATGCCGTGTGCACCGCTTCTGCCCAAAATTGTAGTCCTAAATGACTATCATGGAGCATAGTGCGTGCACACTCAATAAGAGTCCTATTCTTTCTCTCTACAACACCATTTTGTGGTGGTGTCCGAGGAAAGGAAAAATTATGAGTTATCCCGGAGTCATCACAAAATTTAGTAAAAGACTCATTCTCAAATTCTCCTCCATGATCACTACGAATAGTGATAATGGTGGATCCTAAAAGATTCTGAATCTTCTTTGCAAATTTGGTAAACTCTTCATGAGCTTCATTCTTATTAGTTAAGCATGAAACCCAAGTAACTCTAGAAAAGTCGTCAACGACAACTAATCCATAATGAGCATTACCTAAAGAAGCGGTTCTAGTTGGCCCAAATAAATCTAGATGAAGAAGTTCTAGGGGCTTCTTAGAAGTAATCCCTTCTTTAAGCTTAAATGAAGATTTACTTAGTTTACCTCTTTGACATGAATCACAAAAGTTTTTCTTATTAAAAACAATCTTAGGAAAACCTTTGACTAGATCATGCTTAGCTATATAAGTGCTTGAAGTGAACATGACCAAAATGGCGATGCCATAATAGTTGTTCACTTGTGTTAGTAACTAAGCAATGTTCTACGGTCTTAGGCAAGCTCAAATAATAAATATTTTTACACCTAATACCGGAAAATAAAACATTTGAATCACAATCAATAATAGTACACAATCCTTCTCCAAAGTTAACCTTGTAACCTTTGTCACAAAGTTGACTAATGGAAATGAGATTGTGACACAAACCACTAACAAGATAAACTTAGTAATTAAAGGTTTGGAAGGATTACCAACGATACCTACTCCAATGATGGTTCCCTTTTGATTACCTCCAAAAGTGACCGTTGCACCATCCTTGATGCTAATCACTTCAGAGAGCAACGAGGGATCTCCTGTCATGTGTTTGGAGCAACTGCTATCAAGAATCCATCCTTTCCCTTTAGAGATAATAAGACATTTATTGCTCTTCTTCTTTCTCTTGGGTACCTATATAATATACCATAAGCTTATGGTACCCAATGTTTATTGGGTCCAATGGGATTAGCCCTTTGGAAGCCAAGTCCAAGTGGACTTCCGCTTCCCAACATAATTACTATTTCTAATCACATCATGAAAATAGGAATCAACATAAGCATTCCTATCATTAAGGCTAGTGTTCTTAGGACCCCAAATAGTTAAATCTTGGGAGTCCTCTTCCTAGTTGCATGCATATGTGTTGGATTTCTATGTGGTGCATGCTTCTTAAGAACATGATTTCTAGCATAGAGATGTGGTGGAGGATATGCATTGTACATTCTAGGATGATATGTATGCTTGGGAACATGCATATTATATGAAGCATATGGATCATGCATGACATGTGGAGGATGAGCATATATGAAAGAATGATGTGTATGAGCATACGGTGTATATGAGCACGTACATGAGTATTTCTCATGTGTGGTTGTGTACGTGTCCGTGGGTGCGGAGCATAGAATGTGTCATGATTATCCACTTGTGAAATAGGATGTTTCCTACGTGGATGAGTGTTAGTGTACATATAAGCATGGCCTTGCTTTTGGTTTTCACCCTTAATGGGTTTCTCGCCAAAAGGAAGAGAAGGTGAAGTGGTGACATTCTTGGTAGGATTGCTACTTATAGTATCTTTGACACCACTTATGGATGCACCGGAGGAAGGCCTCACAAAATCTATAGTGACACCACTATAGGAGGTGCGAGCATTGGATGCATTCGCCTTTACAAATCCAAGACCAACACGATATGTGGCCGGAAATTGGTTTGTAAGCAAATCATCCAATTGTCCTTTTCCCTTATTGAATCTCATAATATGGGAGGACATGAGCTCATATTTCTCCTTTAAAGAAGAAATGTTGGTACCCAAGGTGGACACCCGTGCTTTGAGCTCGTGCACTTGAGTTTTAAGAGAATCATTCTCTAAACCCAATTGTGTGTGACGTGTAACTAGATCACTATTATCCTTAGGATGTGTTTGATCTAGTTGAGATTTGAGGGTATTCACCTCATCTCTCAAAGTGACATTTTGAGAAGCTAAGTTTGCTTTCTCAAGAGTTAAAGTATCAACAATGGTGTCATTGTTGATAATGCATGGAATGGATGACTTGCTAGCATTTGATTTCTTTAAGCTAGTGTATCTAAGCATTAAAGATTGGTATCTAGCAAATAGTTCTTCATTAGTAATACTTAGTTCTTCCATTGTTACCTCGGAGTCGTCCAAGTCGGAATCACTCTCATCGGAGAGTGGGTCTTCTAGAGCCATGAAACACATGTGAGCGCTCTCACCCTTCTCATCATCGAAATCGCTTGATGAGTCATCACTTGAGTCGTCGAATGTACCTACGAGTCCTTTCTTCTTGTCTCTCTTGTTCTTATCGGACTTATGGTACTTCGGTGCCTTCCATTTCTCTTTGTTCTTTAGCATTGGGCAATCCCTCTTGATGTGCCCTGACTTATTACATTTATAGCAAAGAGAGGAAGTAGCATTAGTAGACTCAAAACGTTTGTTGGAGGGAAATTTACCATTGCGGAAGAAGCGTTGGAACTTCTTCGCCATTTAGGCCATTTCACCCAAATCCATCTCGTTCTCGAATTCATCACTTTCGGAGGAGGATGAATTGGCGTTGAATGTCAAAGCTTTCTTCTTGGTCTCTGAAGGATTCATCATGGCTCGAATCTTCAATCGGTTGTCTCGTCTTACTTCGTAAGACATAAGAGTCCCGATGAGATTCACCACGGTGTAGTTCTTCAAGTCATTGACCTCCTCGATGGCGATCGCTCTTCTTTCCCATTTGGAGGTCATTCCCATGATGATCGTCCTTACCTTATCCAGTTCGGAATATATTTGGCCAAGGGCTTCCAATTCATTGATGATGTCGGTAAAACGTCCGTACATCGATGCAATGCTTTCATTGTCATGCATATGAAATAAGTCGAAGTTTTGCATGGCAACATATAACTTTGAAAGTTTTACCTTATTCGTTCCCTCGTGGGTAACGATGAGATGGTTCCAAATTTGATATGCACTCTTACATGTGCATATCTTGTTGAACTCATTCGGGTCCAATGCACAATGAAGAGCGTTCATTGCTTTAGCGTTGTTGACCTCGGCGGTTTTCTCGGAAGACGTCCATTTGTCGAAATCTACTTCGGTGGGCTCGACGTATTCCTTGTAGGGGCTCTCCAAAGCGAAGCACTCCTAAGTAACGTTTCCATCCTGCATTTTCAATAGCTAAAATTTGTACCATTGAAACGCGGAGGGCGCACCGTAGATTGACCTTCAAAAAGTGTGGACGCTCCATCATGATCGTGATTGTTGTATGAAGGCGGCGGTGGAACGTTGTTGTTGTTGGATGCCATAGATGTAACCTTGCGCTCTGATACCAACTGTAAGGACCTTGTCTATGGGAAAAACACTAGAAGGGGGGTTGAATAGTGTTTATGCAAATTTAAAAGGAATTTACGCCAAATAAAATGTAATCCAACAAATAATGCGGAAATAGAAATAAACCCAAATAAGAAACAATTGCAAACACAATTATGTTTCTAGGGTTCGGATTACCCAAGTCAACTCCTGACTTGTTCCCGGTAATCCTACGTCCCTTCCACCCGGATACCACTGGATACTCAAGTTAGAACCCTAACTTAAGATTTCCTTAAAACCCACTTGTAGCAACCCTACAAGTGCAATCGAATAAAATCATTGTCCTTGACTCCCACAACTTGGGAGCAAGCAAACCACTCTCACAACCGAGAGCAAATAATAACGAAAGTTATGAAATAATGAAAAACAACACTTACAATCACCTATGCCTTGAAATAGAACTTGAAGGTGGAGAGTGATGTGTGTTGAAGAACTCTCTTGGAAGAGAGGAGAAGCCCTTTCTCTTGACTGCACCAAATGCCTAGGTGATCACTCTTTGGTTCTAGGTTGGAGAGCAAAAGAACAAGATTTGGAAATACTTAGGGCTTTGGATTTGAAAGCTTTGATCTTTGGAAATGAAAGCTTGAGAGATTTTGCAATGAATGAGTAACATTCCAATGGAACAGTAGAAGCTCTATTTATAGCTTTCTCAAATCCATAAAATAGTTTAGGCAAAACCCCAATTGGAATCCGTGAGAAAAATCTCAACGGATAGAATCTGAACTCGTGACAGTCGACTGTTGAACAATCCACAGTCGACTGTTGCACGGTCAGTAAGGGTAGGTGAGGATTCATAACGGTAACTTATCACGTGGACAGTCGACTGATGAAGCAAAGACAATCGACTGTTAAACCAACAGGCCACTGTAATTCCTTCGAAAGGCGACTAGCCGAGAGATGGGTAAGTTAGAAGAATACTGGAAATCTCACAAGTAACAGGACAGACGACTGATGCAAGGAAACACGGTCGACTGTTAATCAGAACAGGCGACTGTATATCCTTAAACAGACGACTGTCAAAAGCCTGAGAAATTTCCAGAGAGCTGAGTCAAAAAAAATGACTCACAGACAGGCGACTGTTGCAGCATAGTCAGTCGACTGATCTAAGAGACATTCGACTGTATATACAACATTAGTCAACTGGCCGTAAAAGTCAGATCAAACATAGTTAGGGCAAAGAATATACAGGCGACTGATTTACAAAACAAAGTCGACTGTCACAAGGACAGGCGCCTGTGTATCATTCACCAGTAGCCTGTGCGAGATCATCAGAGGAGGCCCAAAACTATATTGTAAAAGTCTGTGCATAACAGGCGACTGTTTTTGAGACATGCGACTGTAAACTGTTAAGCAGTCGACTGTTATAAACAATCCTTGCATAACCAATAGAGAAATGAATTGGAGTCAAAGGACAATTGATCTAATGGAGTCCTATGACTGAATGTAAATGTGTGTGAGTGCTCCATCAAAGTTCTACTTCTAAGCTACATACTAGAAGAGATAAAAGAAAAATTACATTGACGAATAATCTCTTCTTTCCATCGTATGAGCTTGAAGTCTTCACAGAGCTTCAATCATTATCTACGATCAACCAATTCATGTCATTTGCCTTCAATGACGTTTGAGAGTCATCCATTGCAAGTAGATCTTCATAAATAGCTTAGGCAATGAATTAACTGTAAAATAGGGGATTAGTCACAAGTATTTATGTTTGCTCATCATTAACACCAAGTAGAGAGAAGTCTAATACTCAACACAAACCGCCGCTTCAACTATATCTTCCTTCAGCCTTGATCTCTTGTTGCTAAGAACACGACTACATGCATTAAAAGCAGACTCCGAAGCAACAGTAGATATGTGTACAGCTAACAAATCACGAGCCATGATGGAAAGAATTGGATAATTAATTTTATATTGCTTCTACCATGACAGAACATCAAAATGCTAACTATTCAAGTCTTCTTCAGTAAATGGACAAGAATTTGACAAATACATAGACAGTTCACTAGAAGAACTATCTGTGACAACTATTCTTTGATTCTTCTTTCCCACAAGCAGGCAGAGCCTACTTGAGCAGAAGAAGATGCTTGAACAGAAGATGTGTGTGCAGAAATCCCAAATCGTGTCTCATATAAAGCAAAAAGAGATCTTAAGCTACTCTTAAAACTAGCTTTGTTTTCCTCTGCATTAATTGTCAGGTTTTTGTAATATGTATCTAATAAGTCAAGTACACCTTCCTCCTTAACACGGGGATAAAAAACCTTAGCTAAAGAGTATAGCAAAGGAACTAGATTCTAATACTTACGGAGTTTACTCTCCATTTGTTCAATCATTTCTTTAAGGTTAGGAGTATTAGGGGTCTCATTATCTCTATGTTTTTGTATAACATCAGAAATCAACACTAAGTGTTCTACGCCTATAACTGATGTGGGGTAGAAAAAATTTGTTTGTTGATATGTAGAAAATTTCAAAAAAAATCATACAGTTCATCTATAATATGATACTCATAATCACTAATGTCATAATCATTATATTTACAAGGTATGTACTTTCATAATCACTAAGTTGCGTTCTATTCAATTTCATGCAACGCATCATTAGATACGTTGAATTCCACATATGTGGCACACTACATTTAAATGCTCTATATGTCAGCTGGTTACTACGACAAAACTGTTTGTATTCTCACTTCCTTTGTGAATTAGTTGTAATTAATAAAATAAGGTTTCTTGTCTTTTCAAGATAAATAGAAGCAATTTTAAGTCCATCATGCACTACTAAATTAAAAACATGACATGCACAACGTTGATGAAAAATTAACCCATCTAGATCAGAGTTTAATTGACGCTTTAAATAAGTAATAGCTATATTATTATTAGAAGCATTATCAAAAGTAAATGTGAGAATTTTTTCTGCTATATCATAATTACGACAAATAGAAAGCCAAATCCTAGCAATAACCCTACCCGTGTGTGCATGCTCTAACACTTTAAATCCTATAGTTCTTTTCTAAATTAGGAATTCATGATCTACAAAATGGGCCATAAGACATATGTAAGATCCATCCCATTTTGTAGACCATATATCAGAAGTTAAAAAAATCCTAGAGTCCAGATTAATAAAAATCTGAAGCAAGTTAGCTTTTCCTTCGTGAAAAGCATTTATACAATCTTTTCTAAGAGTGTTCCTAGACACTCTTCTAGATGCAAGGTTAAGTGCCATTTGGTTGAATCTCTCTAATTCGGAGCTTTCACCATAGTTTAATGGCAGTTATTTACTTAAAACTAATCTAGCCATCTCTTTTCTCGTTAATACAGCAGAATATGAGAAACCAGTAAGAGAGGTAGATGATGCAGTTAAATTTAAATTGGATTGTCTAGCATCTTTTTTTGCATGAGATTGCATGCGTCATAATAGATGTGAAGTGCCGACAGTATGTACGGCAGCAAAACTAGTTCTACATATTTTGCAAAAGGCACGAAGTTGTTCGATGCCATCTTTATCTTTAACCATTTCACGTGTAAAGTTATCCCAAACACTAGGCTTTGGTCCTTTTTTGGGTTGTTTGTGTAAGCATATGTAAAGTAGGAGAAGATGTTTGTGCTGGTGAACTAGTGTAAGTGTGTGCAGCATGCGAAAAAGGGGACTGTGTAGTCTGTGGTATGACTGGGCTTGGATTATTACTAGCTATATAGGTCATTTTCGTGTGTTTCAGCATCTTCCATAATACGGTCCAAGAAAGTTGTTGCTGAGTCTTCCTCTCTATGACGTAATAAATTAGCATAATATTCTAGTTCAGCAGTGTCCTAAAAATTAAGGTTCAGATTAACATTTTTAGATCCAGAAGGTCTTGCCATTATGCTAAGTTAAAAGTTATACTAAAGGAACCTGATTGGCGTTTGATAGAGAGCATCGGATGAAGACCCGATATTTGCGCGAGAATTGAGCGTGAACGGAGCTTGAAGATCCCGGTAGTAGCGAAAGACGATGGATCGAAGAGTAAAGAAATCGATCGTAGCGAGAGTTGTGCGATGGACCGGAGCTTGACGAGCCCGGTAGTACGATCGACGAGTAGCGAGAGAGCAATTGGAGATTGTTGCACCGTAACCGTAAGAGGAAGTGTGTTGAATATTGAGAGAGCGAAGAGAGGTGTGTATAAATTTAGAAAATTGGATGTGTTGATGCCAAAATTGACGTCAACGGTTGATTGGGCTGAAGAAAGCCCCTTTTTCGGGATGAAGCCTCGTCGGTTATTGAACTGGGACGCGCAAACGAGCGTCTCTGGGTCAAGATGAGCTAGCATCAGACTCCATGGATGGATGTTCCCCAAGCTTCGTGATATCTCCATAATCCTACAACATGAGAAAATCTTTAAGGGATCGGGATTGGGGCCCAACCGATCCCCCTCCGACGCTCAAGTTAGTCTCCATTAGATGAAAATGTATATAGAACAAGGTGGAAAAGAGGATATTAAAGAGGGACATGAGAGTGCCTCCTTTTGTATGATACTTAGCCATGGCCTTTTGATAGAGATCTGGCCTCCTCTTTCTCCCCTTGTCCTGGGGATATTTTGACGTGCGTTTATATTTCATATATTCACACACGTCTTCTTTCGTGTTTCTCCGCTATTTTCTGCCGTCTCGTATTCGTTTTCTCGTATTTTCTTGTTTTCTTTCACTTTTCCGTGTTTTTGTATGTTTGCAGGAGTTTGCCAGCGTAGGGGACATAAAATGACGATATCATGAGTCCCCAGAGCAACGGGAGGAGTCACGCGTGATCCAGGGGGTCAAACGACAAAGATCGCCATCTTTCGGCCCCCCACCCGATCGGTTGGATAGGCCAACAGATCGGGTGATGCACACATGCACGACCCGGTCAACCGCTGAAGCAACAAAAGTGTCAACCGACCGGGTCGCCGACCGGTTCAACCTGACTGTTCTCTCTAGAAATTGGAGCTGAAACTCAACCGATCGGGTGATTTTCACCCTATCGGTTCACCTGTAGCCGTTTCCCCGAAGAAGATGACCCGGAGAGCTCACCCGACGGCTTGCTGACCGTGCCAAAATGTCGTAAGTCTCTGTCTTTTTGGGCAACAATTCCAACCGATCGGTTGATCTTTCAACCGATCGGTTCACCTGATGAGCTCAAGATCCAAACGACGAGCAGCTTCCATCAACCGACCGTGCCACCTGACCGGGTGAAATGCTGAAGATTGCTGCCGAAGTTCGCAGCAGGTCACCCGATCAGGTGATTCTTCACCTGATCGGGTGATGTCGTTTTCTATAAATAGAGACCCTAGGTTTCCAGAAAACGGGAGTTGTTATTTTTTTACTGTTTTTCTCTCTTGTGACGGCTGTAATTTTCTAGTTATTTGTAAGTCTTCTGATCTTTACCAAACTTTGATATTATCTTAATTGCATCACTACTATCGCATTTCTATTGCCCGATTATGTTTTAATGGTCGATTTTGATTTAGATCGCTTTTTAGTAAATATGTGTGAGTAGTTCCCAAATCTGGGATTTTGGTAGAAACCCCTTCGTGGGTTCTCCCCGATGCGTCAATAGGACTAGGAAATCGATAGGGATTAGGAATCTATCGGTTACGCTGGGTGTTTCATTGTCATCGGCGGGAATAATACCGCCTTTGACCGTTGGGCCAAGTGGGAATAAACTTGGCGGTTGACTTCCTAGCCATAGCTCACGCCCTTAGCGTAGACGTCGAATCCTGGCGCGCGGGAGCGGCAGGACGAGATGTTGGGATCTATCATTGCGAGCTTAGTGCTCCCGGAGTCGGTCAGTGTTAATGGACATGGGAATGCCCACTAACCGAACCCGGGTAGTCCGGCGTATCATCCTGGGCACCGATCGGAATATCGGGCCCATGGGACGCCGGTATCACTCTTAGAGGCAACGTCTCACCATTAGACCCTAATTCTGATCGTTATCCTACCCGTAGGCCGTGTTGGCAAGAATCACACGATAGGGCAGAAACCGAAGTCCCGGGTTTCCCTTTATTTTGTTTATCCCTCGCATTCTACTTTCCATGACAACCCATCATCCGATTCGGGCTAGCTCACCCATGGGGTGAATCCGGTCCTTTCTGACACAAGCACAACCACGCCTCCCTGAGTTCGACCCCCAAGCCACACTACAACACCGTGCGCTTACGGTTATAAATATTTAAATCTAACGCCCCCAATCATATATTGCACACTTGCATGCCGAAAACGTGGGGGACGTCAAGCTTTATGGCGCCGTTGCCAGTGAGGCAACGTGCTTGTTATTTTAGGATTTAATGAACCCTTGAGTCTAGATCTCATCTCTATCTCGCGATAATTTTCGCATTCTTCTTTTTCGTTTTTATTTTCTAATTTTTGTTTTATATTTTGTCTGTATCCTTCCCACTTTTCGCTTCACGGGTGTTTGTTGCTTTTAATGCGCAAGAACACAAGGAGTCTTGACGACTTGATTCCTGTTGATCCTGAGATAAACTCCACCCTCAGGCGTCTGGTCGCAGAGAATAGAAGAAGAGAAGAACCTGAAACCATGAAGGAGAACACCCCACCTCACAAGTCCCTGCTGGAGTACTCGATGCCGTCCATCGAGTCCACCTCCGCCATCCATCCTCCTGCTATTACGGCACAAAGCTTCGAGCTTAGGCCATCTTTGGTGACGTGGATTCAGCAGGATCAATTCTCGGGGGCACCCATGGAGAGCCCCATCGAACATTTGGACTCCTTCTTGGAGAAATGTGACACCTTCCGGATAAATGGTGTCACAACTAAGGCGATCCGTCTGAAGCTATTCCCCTTCTCTCTATGAGATAAGGCCAAGCTGTAGCTTAGGGGGAAGGACCCGAATACGTTCAACACTTGGGAGAAGCTTTCAAACGCTTTTCTGACAAAGTTCTTTCCTCTGGGGAAGACCATGAAGCTGAGGAGTGAGATCTCCTCCTTCTCCCAAGCCAGCCATGAGTCCCTGCATGAAGCTTGGACGAGATTTAAAGAGATGCAGCGAAGATGCCCTCATCACGAGCTTCCCAAGTGGCAGATAATTAATCTGTTCTACAACGGATTGAGGGATGATTTAAAATCTTCGATGGACGACGCGGCTGGGGGGTCCTTCATGTCCAGAAGTGAAGAAGATGCCGGGAACATATTAGAAAATAAGTCATCAAACAATGAGCGGTGGTATGACGAAAGAGCCGCACCTAGATCTGGGGGTATCCACAGGGTCGAGGACGTCGACAAATTATCCAGCAAGTTCGACTTGCTGTCGACCCAGATCTCCGCACTGATGGTAGGAGCCGGTGGTGCCGGTAAACAACATATTGCGGCGGTGGAATCCGAAGTCATGGGGGACTTCGAGGGTGGTGACATCTCACCATCGTTGGACCAAACGAGCGCACTATTCTACAATCCTACGGAAAATGCGACGTACCCACTGCAGACTAGCTCCAACCCGGCTTACTCTCCAAACAACCGGAATCATCCCAACCTTAGCTACCGGGCACCGTATCAGCCGCCGCCGCCTCAGCAGCAGCAACAATAGATATATCAGCCGGCTAGGCCTCAGCAGCAGCAGTTTCAGCAGCAGCAGCCCCCACAACAGTATCCGCAATATGCTCCCAAGAATCAGCAGCCCATTCAGCAGCAACAGCAATTTGGCCAGCAGAGGGCCATCTCTCCGGTTGAGTCCCTCTTGACCCAATACATCACCAACCAGGAGAAGATAAATCTGAAGCTGGAAATGGGGCAGAGGGCTCTCACGGACCAAGTAACCCAGCTGGGGGTACAAGTGACGAACCTTTCAAGGTCACAAAATCTATTGCCACCACAACCTGAAGTGAACCCAAGGGGAGCAAACCAAACTTTGGCACTCACACACGAGCATGCGAATTATCCGCTATCATGTTGAGGAGCGGAACACAAATCCCCACAAGAGTGCCCCAAAGGAACCGGAAGCACCGTTGGTCGTAGAGCGACCAAGTGAAATATCCAAAGACAACGGTGCTTCGTCGCCAAAGCCAACGACTCCGGAGGGAATCCCTGAAAAGGAGAAGGAGAAAAACGAGGAAGGGAGCCTCAAGGTGTTCAAGCCCGTTGTGCCTTTTCCACAACGGCTAGCCCAAGCCAAGATAGATGAAAAGTATGGCAAATTCTTTGCCATGGTCAAGGATCTAAGCTTGCAAATCCTCTTCCTTGAAGCTATCGAGACGATTCCCTCCTACGCAAAATTTCTAAAGGATTTGGTGACAAGAGGGTCGAGAAAGGAAAGGTCGTATTGACGGCGGAATGCAGCGCTCTCATTCAGAGAGCAAATCCGCTTAAGCTTAAAGACCCAGGGAGTTTCTCTATCCCTTGTGCGATCGGGGAGGTAAAGATCCATCGCGCGCTCGTCGATCTTGGAGCGAGCATCAGTTTAATGCCCTTGTCGCTGTATAAGAGGATAGGGATGGGCGACTTGGAGCCCACCGGTATGACCCTACAGCTTGCAGATCGATCGGTCAAATATCCGGTGGGTGTTGTAGATGACCTCCCTGTCAATGTAAGTTGGGTGCATGTGCCAGTGGACTTCGTTGTCATGGACATGCCTGAAGATGCGCACACCCCCATCATCCTTGGACGGCCTTTCATGGCCACTGTCGGCGTATTAATTGACGTGAAGAATGGGAAGCTTTCCCTTAACATCGGCAACGAGAAAGTCAAATTTGACTTGGGGTTGTCAATGAAGCACCCCGATCCCCCGGATGATCCAAGATGCAATGTGCTGGAGTTAGAAGAAGAGAGAGCTATGGAGGCAAGCTCCTGGGAAATTCTTTCAAGGAATCTCCACAATAGCTTGGGGGACTTAGAAGAACCAGTCGGCCGGATGAGAGATGATGTCTCTGGGAAAGTGGATGCGGCACATACGATCCCTCCCGGATTTCAAAAAGCTCCTCCGACGAGGAGGAAAGGGAAAGAGCCCATGGGGCTCACCAGGGATGAGATCCGGATCCTGAAACAAGTGGCGGTAGACGCCAACTTAAGGGAGAAGCCTCCGGATTCCATCAACGGAGGGAGAGTCGTCGAACAAGTTTTCTTGTCACCACCGACGACACCAAAGGGTGCCAACTCTGAATCTGAAGCGATGCCGATTTTAGGGCATCACCCCCGTCCACCTTGAGTATCATCTACGGTCGTCGAGCAAACGACGTTAAACAAAAGCGCTTCATGGGAGGCAACCCATGCTCTAAACTTTTATCTTCGTTTTTAGGATTTTTATTAGCTTTATTTTTCTTATTTTAATAATTAAATCCGGTCGCGGAATCATCCATCGAGAAACTAGGGCCATTTGTAAATCTTTGCAGGAAACAAGGCCTCACCCGATCTGGTGGTTATTCAACCGATCGGGTTAGACGTATCAGACAATGGCCGTATCTGCTCTCCATGCGAACCGGTCGGGCGAAGCATTGCATGACCGGGTGGCAGTCCGTGTGAACTGGGTAAAGGTCTCGGGAATTTTGGGAATTGATCAACCGATCGGTTGATGCAAAGCATGGTCGTGTGAATGACCGGGTGAGCTGTACTAAACTTTCAGGAAAAGGTGTGAAGCGGCCACCTGATCAGTTGAATTCTCAACCGATCGAGTCGCCTGTATCCTATTTTTGGCAAATTTTTCGACCTAAAAGTCAACCGATCGGGTGACATTTCTCCCGATCGCTTCGACTTAAACCCTATAAATAACCCAACTCCACCTGTTCATTTCCCCCTCGCCTGATCTCGATTCTCATCGCCGTTTCGACTTCCCCTCCCTCCAACCGGCCTCCTCCTTCACTCAACCGACCGAAAACCCCCCAATCGATCTCTCCCCTCTCTTTTTCCATCTCTCCATCGATCTCTCCCCCGTTCTCTTCGATTTCACCCGCATCAAAACCCTAATTTTCGTCCATTTCCCCCATTTTCGAAAATTTGCTGGAAGTAGTTGCTGCGGCTTCACACTTCTCCCCATTGCGTAGCATGAGGACATCTATGAGCAAGGATCTCCATCTCGCCTGGGTAACTTCGCTCCTTAGCTCAAATTTTTATTTTGCCCAAGAATTTTATTTTGCTCAATTGTCAGTGTTAGTGTGCATTCAGCATCTTGCATACACTCACACACGCACACTCATATGGCCAAGGATAAGGATAAAGGTAAGGGTATCTTGCGAGAGGAGGGTTCGGCTTACAAGTGACGCAAAACTACACGTTCACCACACCCACGCCCTCCTCCCGCACAGCCTACACAACCCCATCCCCAACCCCAACCTATCGTCCCAGTTGAGGACCCACTGATGGGCCCGCATGGCTACCGCTTTAGGAACAGGAGCACAAAGACTTTTACCAAAGACTTGATGCTCGGGGGCATCTATCGACCAAATTTGCCCACACCCAATCGCTTATCGATCTCGGTGTATTCACCGAGGTCGAGACCCTCTTCGTAAATTTAGGTTGGTTAGCTTTCCTGAATGCTAGCGCCGTGTCCTACCCCGCACTCACACTCGAATTTTTATCCACACTTGTCTGTGAGTCGGGGTCGATCTTCATATTTCGGGTCCACAATATAACCATTCGCACCCATCTGGACACCATCAATGACATATTTGATTTCACCATCCTGGGGAACGACGCTATACGTTCTTACGGGTATCCCCCCGAGTTTGACGTCGATTAGTTTTAGTTCCGTCTCACCATGCACCCTCACTACCCCCGAGGTAAGGCCAAGGCCTCCTCCATCATTTACCTCGTCTTCCGTCTGGCCCACCGTATCATTTCTTACACGTTTTTCCCCAGGGATGAGTCAGGTACCGTGACCATCCCTGATCTCTTCATTCTGTGGGCCATGACCTTTCCCTTTGTCCGGGGGATGACGGGATTTCTTTTAGGGCCCCTACCATTCCCGTCCATGCCGGCGAATGGCTTATTCAAAAGCTTCTTGAGATTAGCCAAGCCGGCAAGGGCAAGCTTTGTTGCGGGGGCCTTATAACGATCATAGCTTCTGCTCTCAGGTATAATATTGTCATCCCCCGAGATCTTCCCGCTGCCGCAGGACCCTCACGTCTAGATCTCGACGCCCTGCGACATATTCACATGATTAAGCCCCGCTCCGATGGCCGTTTCACCTTCCACTATGGCCACCCCCTAGCTCCATATACCATTCTGCCCAACCCCGCTCACATGACTATCCATCTTGTGGCAGACTGGACCTTCCTGCCTGATCCTGAGTTTCTTAGGGGGTTACGTCTCCCTTTCATCCAGGACGCACCTAGACCACCTTCCCTTGCCGCCCACTTAGGCGAGCAAGACATTCATGTGTCACGGGGAGACTCCGAGGCTGGTCCTAGTCATGTCATCCCAACTTCCGTCCCGTTCACCACTGTCACCACCTCTCCAGTCTGCACTACCTCCTCCTCCTTCCGTCGAGCCACTTCCGCTCGTCTCGCTCTCGAGACTGAGTTGGCTTCGCTTCGTGCTGTCGTTGCATCCTCCACCCCCTCGGACCCACCCCCTTCGATTTTCTCGCACCCACGCTTCCTCGCACTTAAGAGGAACGTGGCCGCCATCCTCCGCCTTCTCACTCACGTCCACGGACCACCTCCTCCCACACCACACCCCTTACCCCCACCTTCACCCCCTCGACGATTTTCCCCTCCACCATCACCACCTAGGTGACCATCCCCTCATATCACTACTTCCATCCCCACTACCTCATCCACTCCCACTGTTTCCATTCCCTCCACCGTCGCCCCCACAGCTCCACTACACTCCACTTCCGTCACTCCATACGTGCGTCGCAAGAAATTACAGGTACGTTCTCGATCACTTCCCCCACCATCTTCACCTACCCCCATCCCCCCTTCATCCTCACCTACCCCCGTACCTCCACCACCCACCACCACATTAGTCGCCATTTCACTCCCACTCACCGTCATCACTTCCACACCACCCATCGTCCACACTTCCTCCACACCCACCGATCCATCACCTCGACCACTTTCTCCACTTCTCCTCACACCTGTCACTTCGCCCACCCACACCGCATCCCCCACTTCTTCCGCCGAGGAGGACGAGGATGTTTCCTCTCCTGCTTTTTGATTTCGTTTTGTTTTCTGACCTCCCCCTTGCATATCTCTGCATATCCATGATCACATCATTTCGCTAGCTTTGTCACGTCTAGCTTGGGGGAAGTCAAATTTTTCTGTGTGCTGTCGTGTGATGTTTTCTTTGTGTGTTTTTTTATATGTTGTGTCGTGTGATTTTCTATTTTTATTTTCTGTTTATATGTCGTGTGGTGTGATTTTTATTTTTATTCTTATTTTTTCAGTTTCGTTTGTGTGTTTTTCCGGTTTTTCTTGTCTTTTTGTGTCGGTGCGTTTCCCCCCATTTTCATTGCCCTCCCATATTTACTTTTATTGCATTGAGGGCAATGCAAGCTTCAGCTTGGGGGAGTCGCACTTTGTGTGTCATTTGCGTCTTTTTCTTCGTTTTGTGAGTCGTTTTTCTCCGCGTTTTTCTTTTTCTTTTCTTCTTTTTTATCTCTTTCTCCTAGAGATGAACCCTATGATGAATTGCCACAAAAATCACACACACACCTAGCACGGCTTCTATAATCACATTCACTAACCCTAGGAAGCCGAGTCCTATTGCATTTCATGCTTCGTGGGTCCACTTAGCTTTTATGTGAGACGTGTGTCGTGACTGGCATTTTGTGTGCTTCTACTTTGTGATTTTGATTTATATACCTGTCCAGGAATGACCCCTAAATTATCATGCTTCGATTTGAATATGCGGTATTTGCTTCTCCTATCTGCTTCTGTATGCATGAATATATATATATATATATATATATATATATATATATATATATATATATATATATATATATATCGTATGCTTCATTTCGCATGTGTCGGGATTCCACGGTTAGGACTAGGATAACCCATTTTAGCCTATGCTCTGATTAGCGAAATATCTCCCTTGCCCAAGTGTTTAGAATCCGATTTCTTTTTTATTTTTACTTGGTGCAAATCCCCTCGTCATGTACCGTTCTCCCACTTGGGAGAGTACACATGTATATATCCCAAAATCTAAAAATCCAAAAAAAGAGAGAAAAGAAAAACCAAAAAGAAAAGAAAAGAGAAAAGAAAGAAAAAAATACATATGTATAGCAAAAAAAATACATATATCCAAAACCCAAAAAAAATGTGTGTGTGAATATTTCCCTACCTATCGAGAATAAAGGGAAGGCGAGAATTTGCATCGAGTGTTCTACTCCACATCATCTCAACCCCCATCGCTTTCGAAAACACTTGGAATAGGGAATTTCTAGCTATTATCTAGGCGATAGTGTGGTGATGCCCGAGTCCCTAGCTGTGAAGTCCCTGACACATGATGCGTTTCTATTCTCATACTCTTCTCGTTCATGCTTGAGCTATATATTCACCGCTAATTTCGAATCAAATCGATATTTGGGTCATTTCTTGGATTTGTGTATATGGAGCTTATTGCACGATGTAGATAGTGACACCGACTGCTAGCACACGACCACACTCACTTGCGCTTCACGGCGTGGGCCCACGGTATTTGTCTGGACTTGTATTCCTCGGTTTAGAGATGTGATTTGGCGTTTGCTTGCTTGATGTGTCGTTTTTGGTTTTGTTGGCCCTGACGGGCGATTTAGGATTTAGAGTTCTCTTCTTTCTCTCTTTCTCTCTATTTTCTCCCTCCGAGCTCCTACTCTCACTCGTCTTCCTCGAGGACGAGGAAGGGTTCATCTTGGGGGATTTTGACGTGCGTTTATATTTCATATATTCACGCAAGTCTTCTTTCGTGTTTCTCCGCTATTTTCCGCCGTCTCGTATTCGTTTTCTCGTATTTTCTTGTTTTCTTTCACTTTTCCATGTTTTGTATGTTTGCAGGAGTTTACCGGCGTAGGGGACATAAAACGACGATCTCATGAGTCCCTGGAGCAACGGGAGGAGTCACGCGTGATCCAAGGGGTCAAACAACAAAGATCGCCATCTTTCGGCCCCCCACCCGATCGGTTGGATAGGCCAACCGATCGGGTGATTCACGCGTGCACGACCCGGTCAGCCGCTGAAGCAACGAAAGTGTCAACCGACCGGGTCGTCGACCGGTTCAACCCGACTGTTCTCTCTGGAAATTGGAGCTGAAACTCAACCGATCGGGTGATCTTCACCCGATCGGTTCACCTGTAGCCGTTTCCCCGAAGAAGATGACCCGGAGAGCTCACCAGACGGCCGACTGACCATGCCAAAATGTCGTAAGTCTCTGTCTTTTTGGGCAACAATTCCAACCGATCGGTTGAACTTTCAACCGATCGGTTCACCCGATGAGCTCAAGATCCAAATGACGAGCAGCTTCCATCAACCGACCGTGCCGCCTGACCGGGTGAAATGCTGAAGATTGCTGCCGAAGTTCGCAGCAGGTCACCCGATCGGGTGATTCTTCACCCGATCGGGTGATGTCGTTTTCTATAAATAGAGACCCTAGGTTTCCAGAAAACGGGAGTTGTTATTTTTTACTGTTTTTCTCTCTTGTGACGGCTGTAATTTTCTAGTTATTTGTAAGCTTCTGATCTTTACCAAACTTTGATATTATCTTAATTGCATCACTACTATCGCATTTCTATTGCCTGATTATGTTTTTAACAGTCGATTTTGATTTAGATTGCTTTTTAGTAAATATGTGTGAGTAGTTCCCAAATCTGGGATTTTGGTGGAAACCCCTTCGTGGATTCTCCCCGTTGCGTCAATAGGACTAGGAAATCGATAGGGATTAGGAATCTATCGGTTATGCGGGGTGTTTCATTGTCATCGGCGGGAAAAAAGACCGCCTTTGACCGTTGGGCCAAGGGGGAATAAATTTGGCGGTTGACTCCCTAGCCATAGCTCACGCCCTTAGCGTAGACGTCGAATCCTAACGCGCGGGAGCGGCAGGACGAGATGTTGGGAGCTATCGTTGCGAGCTTAGTGCTCCTGGAGTCAGTCAATGTTAATGGACATGGGAATTCCCACTGACCGAACCCGGGTAGTCCGGTGTATCATCCTGGGCACCGACCAGAATATCGGGCCCATGGGACGCCGGTATCACTCTTAGAGGTAACGTCTCACCATTAGACCCTAATTCCGATCGTTATCCTACCCGTAGGCCGTGTTGGCGAGAATCGCATGATAGAGCAGAAACTGAAGTCCCGGGTTTCCCTTTATTTTGTTTATCCCTCGCATTCTATTTTCCGTGACAACCCATCATCCGATTCGGGCTAGCTCACCCATGGGGTGAATCCGGTCCTTTCTGACACAAGCACAACCACGCCTCCCTGAGTTCGACCCCCAAGCCACACTACAACACCGTGCGCTTGTGGTTATAAATATTTAAATCTAACTCCCCCAATCATATATTGCACACTTGCACGCCGAAAACGCGGGGGACGTCATATTTATCCATCCTCCTTTGCCTTGTAACCTCCTTCCACAAAGATGCCCACTAATTACTCCATTAGTTGCCTTTGAATTAGTCATCAAAGGGTGTAACTCCCCCATTATTTTAGCCATTAACTGCCCACATTAAGGCTATGGAAGTGGGCTATCATGAGGTTTATTATTATTATGCTAATTATGAGGGAATTTGACTTATTCAACCGAAGAGTAGTTGGTAGTGAAGGAGGTTGTGCTTACTCATTCAACCCAAATGATATGGGCCATGGGTCATCTTCGTCCGACCGGTAGAATTTATCTACTTGCTTAATGGGTCGGGCCCATGTATTTAACAATGGCTCCCATCACCCGAGTTCAACTGATTATGAAGGTTGTGGTCGGGTGATGTGCTTAATCGAGAGAAAGAGTTAACTTTGGTCGATCAGTCGGGTAGCGAAAAGGGATGTCGTTTGGTTGCAAGGGATGGTCCCTTCAACTTACGACCGATGACGGAAGTTATGTCGTTCAGTTGCAAGGGGGTGGCCCTCGGCTTACAGCTGACAACCAAGGAGAGTCGTTCGGTAGCGAGGGGTATGGCCCCTTCGTCCTACGGCCGACGATGGAAGTTGGGTCGTTCAGTTGCGAGGGGATGGCCCCTCGGCTTACGGTCGATGACCAATGTAACGACTGCTTTTCATGAATCTGGATTTATTATAATATAATATATGTTTTGGTGGATTTTCTCCTCTTGTGTGGTTTTCGTCTCCGTAGCTTTCATTTTCGATCGTTTCGTCGTATTTTCTCGTTTCTTCTTTAGGATCGTCGATTTCAAGTATGTCATTCGTGACGGGCTTCATAACGGTCGTATCTAACTATTAGATCAAGCCTAGGAGTCTTAGGAATCGATCCCGGGGCCCCGCGCTCCGTATCGGAACTTTTTGTGCTCATTAGCCGGTTTAAGAAGGGGCACCGACCGACTAGATGACGATCCAGTCGGTCGGCAATCCTTCTTGGACCGACTAGTTGGCTTTCTAAATTTCTCAGGAGTTACTGTTTATCGTTAGTCGGTCTAAGAACGTTGGTTGACCGACTAGGTTGCAAACTAGTCGGTCATCAATGCTTCTTTAACCGACTAACACATCATCTTAATTTTAGTTGAGTTACTGTTTACTCTTAGTCGGTCTAAGAACGTTCATCGACCGACTAGATGCTAAACTAGTCGGTCAGTATTTGTTCATGGATCGACTAACTCTAAAATCCTATTTTCGTTCAGAAGTTACTGTTTACACTTAGTCGGTCTGCGTTGGTCGACCGACCGACTAGTTGCCAAACTAGTCGGTCAGTGGTTGCTCTTTGACCGACTAACCTGTGTTAAAACCCTAATTTCTGGGCAGCCGCCAGCCCATCCTATTTAAACCCAACCCAAACGTTTTATTCTTCCTCAACACGACCCAAAACCCTAAAATCTTCCCCTTTGAGCCCCCATCTTCCTCCAAGCTTCATTTCTTCATTCCAAGCCCTAAATCCATCATCCAAACCATCCATCCACTCTATCTACCTCTCATCTTCCCCAAAATCTCACCAAATCCATCAAAATCCCCAAATCCCCCAAAACCCTAATTCTCCCAAACTTCTCCAATCTTTTCCAGATCTGATCCTAGGGTTCTCCGGAGTGTTTCTTCCGCCTCCTCTCGGTAAGAAATCGATCTACCGTTGTTTTCATAACCTATTTATATTTTTATGAAACCCTAATAAAATTTCATGTTGTTTATTGAATGTTTTCCCATAACAGCGATTTTCCCCGTAGATTGGCATCCGTGTGACGAAGTGGTCGTCATCCCCGGTGCTAGGCAAGTGAAACTTTCCACTTAGGGTTTAGGCCATGTTTTAGGCCATTTGCTTGTTGTAGGCGTAAAAGAGGCTAGGCGACGAAATGATACTCGCCTAGGCGCAAATTGGGGAACTAGCTTGACAACGAAGCTAGTTCCGACATTTAGCATGTTGCACAATTACCATGTCATGTTTACTTTCCATTAACGGTACGCAAATTAATTGTCATGTCATTGCATTCTTTAAGTGTTTCTGTGATTGCGTAGCTTTGCTACAAATGCTTGTGTTCCTGGCTCGTGTTCCAGAAGCGGGCCATGTGTTGGTTGATAGCCAATGCCCGAATTGCTTGTTTCCGGCTAGGTGCACCCCTACGCCAAATGTTTAAGAATGCGAGCTCATGTGCGGGGCAACCCCAAGCTCACTAGCTGAGCTCCATGTGCGGGGACCCTGGCTCCATTACGTGTGGGTATTGGGGGTAAGAGTTAAGCGACCAATCAACCGGGAGTCTGCCCGATCAGCAACTGCAGTGGTAAGGCGTAAACTCTGGGTTTTGGGGTAGTTGTTAAGCGGCCAATCAGCGAATGTGAAACCATTCAGCTGTAAGGCGTAAACATCTACAAACAACGTGAATAGTGAATTGATTGAGATTGATAGTAGCTTGGCTACTCTTGTCTTGTCTTGTCTTGTCTTGTCCCGATGATTGTTCTCTTGTACAAATTGTCTTGCCATGTCTTAATTGTGCACTCATGTTATAACTGCCATGTCATGCATACTAAACTGCTAGGTTGCTAGTTGCCTTACTTTCAGTTTCCTTGCCCAAGTCTTTTAGACTTGCTGACATGTGCCCCTTTACTCTTTTGGGTGACACATGTTAGATCCTGAGCCTGAGTACCTTGTTGAGGACGAGGTGTTTGCTGACGCCGAGCCCGAGCTTGTGTTTGACGGGGAGTACGTGGACACTGGGGACCAGTCCTAGTGTCTCCGTTGTGTTTTACTTTTGTTAGACAGTTGTTTTGTTATCGGTGCGTAGCACCCATACCTTGTTATGTCGTTGCTTTTGTTGGCCTTGTTCTGGGCCTTTAGACTCTTTCTTTTAGCTTGGTGGCTTTTCTGGATGTTGGACTTATTTTCATGTTGGACAATGTATGAGATGTGAGATTTTATTTCAGTCTCTCCTTGTGTTATTATTGTTATTCCGTTGTGGTTACAGGGACCTGCTTATGTATTATTGACGCTTATCGGGTTTGGAGCTTCACAGCTCCACTCCCGTGCGGACCTTTTCACGTCTCGCCTCCATTTTAGGGAAGCGGGTCGTGACAACCAAGGAGAGTCGTTTGGTTGCGATGGGTATGGCCCATTCGTCATACGGCCGACGACTAAGGAGAGTCGTTCAGTTGCGAGTGGCATGGCCCCTTCGTCTTACAGCCGACGACTACGGAGAGTCGTTCGGTTGAGAGGGGCATGGCCCTTTCATCTTATGGCCAACAATTAAGGAGAGTCATTCGGTTGCGAGGGGCATGACCTTTTCATCTTACGGCCTATGATTAAGGAGAGTCATTCGGTTGCGAGGGGTATGACCCCTTTGTCTTATGGCCGATGACGGAAGTTTGGTCGTTCAATTGCGAGGGGGTAGCCCCTCGGCATACAAGCTGACGACCAAGGAGAGTCGTTCGGTTGCGAGGGGTATGGCCCCTTCGTCTTACGGCCAACGACAGAAGTTTGGTCGTTCAGTTGCGAGGGGGTGGCCCCTCGGCTTACAGCTGATGACCAAGGAGAGTCGTTCGGTTGTGAGTGGCATAGCCCCTTCGTCTTATGGCCGACGACAGAAGTTGGGTCGTTCAGTTGCGAAGGAGTGGCCCCTCGGCTTACGCTGACAACCAAGGAGAGTCGTTCGGTTGCGAGGTGTATGGCCCATTCGTCTTATAGCCGACGATGGAAGTTGGGTCGTTCAGTTGCGAGGGGTGGCCCATCGGCTTACGGCTGACGACCAAGGAGAGTCGTTTGGTTGCGAGGGGCATGGCCCCTTCGCCTTACGACCGACGACGGAAGTTGGGTCATTCAGTTGCAAGGGGGTGGCCACCCTGCTTACGGATGGCGACCAAGGAGAGTCATTTGGTTACGAGGGGTATGGTCCCCTCGTATTACGGTTGACGACGGAAGTTGGGTCGTTCAGTTGCGAGGGGGTGGCCCTCGGCTTACGGCTGACGACCAAAGAGAATCGTTCGGTTGCGAGAGGCATGACCCCTTCGTCTTACGGTCAACGACTAAGGAGAGTCGTTCGGTTGCGATTGGGGTATAGCCCCTTCGTCTTATGGCCGACGATAGAAGTTGGGTCATTCAATTGTGAGGGGTGGCCCCTCGACTTATGGTTGATGATCCAGGAGAGTTGTTCGGTTGTGAGGGGCATGGCCCCTTCGTCTTACGGCCGACGACTAAGGAGGGTCGTTCAGTTGAGAGGGGGTGGCCCCTCGGCTTACGGCTGTCGACCAAGGAGAGTTGTTCGGTTGCAAGGGGCATGGCCCCTTCGTCTTACGGCCAACGACCAAGGAGGGTCGTTCAGTTACGAAGGGGTGGCCCCTTGGCTTACGGCTTACGCCCGAAGTTGGGTCGTTCAATTGCGAGTGGGTGGTCCCTTGGCTTACGGCTGATGGCCAAGGAGCGTCGGTCAGTTGCGAGGGGCATGTCTCCTTCGTCTTAAGGCCAACAACTAAGGAGGGTTCAGTTGCAAGGGGATGGCACATCGGCTTACAACTGACGACCGAAGTTGGGTCATTCAGTTGCGAGGGGGCGGTCCCTCGGCTTACGACTGACGACCAAGTAGCGTCGTACACGGATCCACACGGTTGTTGTTGCCACATGGATCTCCCTCGACGAGATGAAACTTCATTCACCGGGAATGCTATCAAGCTGAATTTTCAATCGGCCATAAATGGAAAAAATTCCTTAGCTCGGTCGCTGGCATTGCCGGGGAAAGATGCCTTAGTAAGAGAGGGTGTTCATTTGGGATGCTTAGTTGCTGGATCTGCACTTGGTAGAGGTATCGCCCCGCCCAAGTAGGCGATCATGTTCATGGCTATCCCCATTATCGACCGCCTCTTGCATCGTTTGGTGCAGCATGTGTGTTTTCAAGCGAGCCTCGTTCGGTGACGTTGAAGAAGGCACAAGGCCCGTTAGCTTCGCAGAGGGGAGCTCGATTTCGTCTGAGCCTTGTTCGGTCCAGCATGTGTGTATGTCAAGCGAGCCTCATTCGGTGACGTTGAAGAAGGCATAAGGCCCGTTAGCTTCGTAGAGGGGAGCTCGATTTCGTCTGAGCCTCGATCAGAAGCCGACGAGATAGCTTGGTTGATGATGGGTTTGGGCTAGATCAATGTGAGATCTCGGGGGCGAGTCGAAGTTAGAGCTCGATCTCCCTTGGGTTGGATCTCGATCGATGCCATGGGTCGAACGCCGATTTTTCCCCTCAGGATGGATAAAGGGAGGAGGGTCAATTCAGCCTCGGACTTCCACCTGAGATCGGGTAGGACGTCGGCTCGGGGCGTCGAGCTTTGCCAGGCCCGACGCTTCCTATTCAAGCTTCAACTGGGATGTCTTGAATCAACCGTCGGAGTCCATCGCAGGCCTCGCGGCAGATTGCCCGTACTGCCTGAATGAAGCTACAATAAAGATCATCAAGATCAAAAATGTGATACATCAATAATAAAAAAATTCGTTCGTCGCTTAATTTGCCGAAGGTCGAGCTCTTTCAAGAGGAATCCCAGAGCCCCCGAACTTTGATGACCCATTATCATGGGACGAATTCTGATGTGCTCCAATGAAGCCCGTACAACGAGTATGGGCTCTGATGGAGCTTGGGGAGGCTTTGTGGAAGCTTGTACGACCCTCAGGCAATCTTCAACTTGAAGAGAACTTGATCAGAGGGGATCTTCGATCTGAGAGGAATTCAATCGAGGGCATGGGTCGAATCAAATTATTCCACTGGAGTATAGATTGGTCGCTCTTCGAGTGCTTGCGCAGCTCGGACGAAGATCGTTGATGTTTCGGTCAAGCTCGAGATTGGGGCCGAGATGGAGCTCGGTTGTTTCGAACGAGATCCACACCTCGATACGAGCTTGGCAGCTTGGTCAGTTCCTCGAACTTGGCATATGGGTTTGTTACGACCTAAAGATCGTGATAGTCTGACTTCCTAACCCCGCCTGTCGACGAGCGATAGCTAGCCCCGCCTTCGCAGAAACCATGCCTCGGTTGGCGAAAGGTGGGTAATTCGGCACCCCGACCTCGTCAATGCACTGCCAGCTACCCTTCCTAAGCCTGTCAGACCAGAGGTCCGTCACGACTAGCGGATACGGCGCCTGGTCACCGAGACCGATGCCCGCGGGGCGCCCATCCCCCCTGAGCTTGCTGGGAGGACAGCAAGGTCGTTAGACGACCGCCCAGCGTGGCCCGACGGGTCGAGTTCGGACCGCATACGCCGACGGGTCCCCACAGTCCTTTGGCACATCGGACACGATAAACAACCTAGTACAAGGACGTCACTGACACTTCCGCCGCTCGACAACCTGACAAAGCGCCCCCTGGCCCCTGCTCCCCCTGACCGTTGATGCTTTCAGCTCTGACACACTAACAAAAGCATCCCTGGCTGTTGCACCGTCTGACAAAAGCATGGCTAACACGCCAGATCCTGACATCCTCATCCGAAGCTTCCGCTGACAGATGGGCCAGCTCATCATGCCAAGTCAGCCGCCAGGTCAGCCACATGCAACCACCCCCGACAGGTATAAATACGCCCTATCTCCATCGAGGAAGGGGGTTGGCAAATTAACTCGGAATCTCATTACTCACGCACATGGGCAAAGGTCTTCCATATCTTTGTTCTTCCACGATAGCTTGTCACGTAAGGTCGGCTCACTCTCAGTCCGACCTGTGTGCCTAGCCCCCGTTTTTAAGCCCTAATACTAACTTAGGCATCAGAGAGGCTAAGTGTTGGACCCCAACCCGGCCTTTCTGACGAGCTGCTACTTGTGCAGGCGTGCTCGTCTTCACGGATTGCGTTCAGCTCCCACCTCCGGCAGTGCGGTTGGTGGGCGGAGCCCTCGCGGAATCGATCCAGTGGTCGGCTTTCGTAGTGCACCCAGCCTCGTCACTACCCTCACTACTAGTCATATAACCTACCACAATCACATCCAAATCTTAACCACCGTGCCCTTGGTTCCCCCAACAAACAAATTCATTGTACGCGAGTTCCACCCCGCAACAATTGGCGCCGTCTGTGTGAACGAAGGGTCACACCCATGTCTAACTCCATACACATGAACCGAAATCCTGACTACGGCAAAACCCCCATGGAACAAGAATCGCAGTCTTACCCGAAGACCCCTTCGACTAATCTCCCTCCTGAGGTGATGGCGGAGACCATCCAGGCCTCAGCCCGTGTTGTCCAACAAAGCTTCGAGGCCTTCACCAAGATGATGGAAGACCTCGGGGCAGCCGCAGCCAATGTGCCCCTGGCCCCTCCGAGCCCCTGAACTTGAGACGAAATCTTCATCCTCAGTTCGAAGAAGAAGTGGGGTAGAGGGGGCTCGCCGAGGAGATAGCGGCTCAGCAAAGGCTCTTGGACGAAGAGGTAGAGGCTGCACGGCAGCGAAGGCGTGACAAAGAAGTAGCTACAGATCAAAGACGCCAAGACGAAGCGGTGGAGGTCGCTCAAAAAGCCCGCCTCGATGAGGAAGCCGCTCGTCGTCAGCTCCGCTTCATCATCGCGGAGCACGAGAGGCTTCGACGGGAGAACCGGGAGATCCCGGAGATGTCGACCTCGGGCCAACGGCACAGGAACGCGCGTAGTCCACCCTCGGCCGGATCCCGGCCACAAGGGAGGAGCCTTCCGCGATGGCCGCCCCCGTCGCCTGAGCGAGGTGACCGTCACTGACAGGTCCGGGACCGAAGCCGAACCCTAGAGAGACGGAGGGAGCGCACCCCAGATCGCTTTGACGAGGAAGCCATCCGTCAGCAGCTCTGCTTCCTCGTCGCAGAGCGCAAAAGGCTCCTGCAGGGAAACAGGGAGAACCAGGAGATCCCAGAGGTGTCGACCTCGGGCAGGCGATAGAGGAATGCCTGTAGCCCGCCCTCGGTCGGATCCCCGCCGCACGGGAGGAGCCCGCCCAGGCGATCTATCCCCTCCCCGGGGCGTGACGATCATCGCCAGCCAGGCCGGAACCGAAGTCGGACCCCAGAGAGACGGAGGTAGCGCACCCACATGCGCCCAACCTACCCTGAGGAGGTCACGCCACTGGCGCAATGGATAACTTCAGCCCCGAGACCCGCGAGGTTCAAGGCCCCCAGCTGGCGGTCTACAATGGGAGAGGTGACCCCCTCACGCACGTGCAGCAATACCGAGGGGCGATGGAGATGCGGGACGTGGACGACGCAATCCTTTACCGAGAATTCCAGTAGAGTCTACGGGATTCGGCCCTGGAGTGGTACCACGGTCTGCTCGCCCAGTCCATCGAGAGCTTTGGCGAACTATCTCACAAATTCTGCCATCAGTTCCGAGACGGGCGCACCAGGAAGAAACCCACATACTACCTGTTCACGGTCGTCCAGAAGGAAGGGGAGACAATCGGGAAATACCTGCGTCACTTCCAAGATGAGAAGCTAGGCGTGGTAGCCTGCGGCGACGAACTGGTCATGGCGGCCTTCAAGGTTTTGAGTATTGGTGTTTCATACCAATCTTATTTTGATGATGATCACAACATTATGTTGTTGCTAATGACTCTCTTGTTTTAGTCTCATAGTTTTCTTTTCAAGAGTATCTTTCTTAGAGACTAAACACTTGGTGCAAGGATGGACATCAAGTGGAGAAGGGCCAAAGCTTGGACTCAAGGGGTGCCAAAGCTTGGAGATGATGGAGAACATCAAGGAATCAAGATGGAAGACTTAGACTCTAAGGAAAGCAATGTAATCCATGTAATATTTTCTTTATTGCTTTCTCTCTCATTTGAGCCTAGGTTAATGTAATGCCTTGATAGATGGTCTACTCATTCATGCATATGCATTTAGCCATCTTAGTGAGCCTTAGGATTATCATAGAATCCAACCTAATAGGTTCATCTTGACCAAAGACTCATTTGGAGTCTCTGGCTTTTCATCAGTCGCCTGCTGAAGGATTTACAGTCGACTGGGTGATTTCCAGTCGCCTGTCGATCCTTCTACAGTCGACTGATATGCACTGCTCAAGTCATCATTTCTATTGACTCTAATTGAGCTTTACACAACAGTCGACTGATGCTCAGTTTACAGTCGCCTGTATATTTACAGTCGCCTGTGGATTGGTCAACAGTCGTCTGAGTAGCGTAAGTGCATATACTGCTTCTCTCTGTTTTTCTCCATCTTCTGCAGTAGTCGACTGATGAAGGTTTTACAGTCGCCTGACTATTTTACAGTCGACTGTATTATTGACATCAGTCGCATGTATGCTTATCTGGAGAAAGAGTGCAACTCTCTGTTTTATTCCATCCCCTGCAGCAATCGCCAGCTGAAGGTTTTACAGGCACATGTCCAGTTTACAGTCGACTGTCCTGGCTCATATTATAGCCGTTGGATATTTTCTAGCCGTTGAACAGTCGACTGTCATTTGTTCATCAGTCGACTGTCCATGACGTTTCTGCCCAGAAACTAGCCGTTGCAACTTTGTGCTTTTTGCTGTTTTCTTAGGTTTTGGGGTTTGATATGGGGTTCCTATATATATGGGTGTGCTGACTTCTCTAGAACTTCTTGATGCAATTGCAAATCATAAGAGATCTATGACCAGCGCCTCGTTAACGGTTTGGGTGCAGTGTCGTTTTACCGCAAGTGCACAGTTAGTGTAGGGTGCGGGTTTATCGAACTCGGGGAGGTGGATGGCTTGAATGGCTACTAACCTCGCCTAGGTTGTGTGCTAGCTATGTAGACAATATGGGTGGAAGTGTAGAAATAAAAGAAAGAAATAAAAAGACACGAAATGAATCCCCGCTAACACGGGCTAGAGCATTCATGACACTTGGCATTTGACTTGACCCAGGGTGAGACATTGCCCCAAAAGGTGGTATCTAGCGTCTATGACCCGATATTCCAGTCGGTGCCTAGTAACTAGTCCTACCCGGTTCCGGACGGTGGGCATTCCCATGTCCATTAACACCTTCCGCAACCGGGAGCATTAAGGCCACAATGATAACTCCCAACACTTCGTCCAAGCCGTTCCCATGCGCGAAGAATCATTGTCAACACTAGGGGTGTGAGCTGTGGCTAGGGAGTCAACCGCTAAGTTTATTCCCCCTTGGCCCGACGGTCAGAGGCGGTCTTTTTTTCGCCAATGACAATGAAACACCCCCGCGTAACCCTAATGACCAAATAGGTCAAATGTGATTTCTAGCAATACATCAAAGCGGATCTTGACTGGACAAGACACCGGAACCCAATCCCCAACACAACTAGTATGTTGCCGTACGAATTGGACCCAGATTGCTAGAAATCACCATTGACACAATTCATCAAACATGCCATGCAATCAAGTCAAACCTAGTTTCCAAGCATTTATCCTACCCTAACCCGTATTAGGGTTCATCAAGAGCTACTCAATGGTGAAGAACATAAAAGAAAGCAATAAAAATGACAAACACACATTCACCATTGAGAAAAATGAAAACAATACAAAACAATGGGAAATAGGAGAAAGAAATACTTATCTTGAGTTTGAATCTTCAATCCAATACAAGATTTATTGATCAAAAGACCTAATCTAAACTAACCTAAGCCCCCCCCCCCCAGCAAAGGGGCTGAAAGAGCCCTAAAACTGAAGAAGATCCCCTTTGAGTCGGCCAACCTCGTGTATTTATAGCCCCCCTTCGAAACCCTAATGGTTCGGGTCCCAAACCGGCAGAAAAATCATCACCCGATCGGTTGATGAGTCAACCGATCGAGTGAGAGCCATGAAGATCTTCAACCGGGCGCTGAGGCGAGCGGGTGGCATGACCGGGTCTCGTTCGAGGAATTACGGCTACAGGTGAACCGATCGGGTGAAATGTCACCCGATCGGTTGGAATTTAGCTCCAATTTCCAGAGAGAGGTCGGTTTGAACCGATCGGCGACCCGGTCGGTTGACACTTTCGTTGCTTCAGCGGCTGACCGGGTCGTGCACGCGTGCATCACCCGATTGGTTGGCCTATCCAACCGATCGGGTGGGAGGCTGAAAGATGGCGATCTTCGTCGTTTGGCCCCCTGGATCACGTGTGACTCCTCCCGTTGCTCCGGAAACTCATGATATCGTCGTTTTATGTCCCCTACGCCGGTAAACTCCTGCAAACATACAAAAACACGGAAAAGTGAAAGAAAACAAGAAAACACGGGAAAACGAATACCTGACGCCGGAACATAGCGGAAAAAAACAGAAGAAAACGTGCGTGAATATATGAAATTTAAACGCACGTCAAAATCCCCTAAGCTGAACCCTTCCTCGTCCTCGAGGAAGACGGGTGAGAGTAGGAGCTCGGAGGGAGAAAATAGAGAGGAAGAGAGAAAGAAGAGAACTCTAAATCCTAAATCGCCCGTCAGGGCCAACAAAACCAAAAACAACACACCAAGCAAGCAAACGCCAAATCACATCACTAAACTAAGGAATACGATTCCAGACAAGTGCCGTGGGCCCACGCCGTGAAGCGCGAGTGAGTGTGGTCGTGTGCTAGTAGTCGGTGTCACTATCTACATCGTGCAGTAAGCTCCATATACACAAATCCAAGAAATGACCCAAATATCGATTCGATTTAGAAGTAGCGGTGAATATATAGCTCAAGCATGCATGAGAAGAGTATGAGAATAAAAATGTATCATGTGTCAAAGACTCCACAGCTAGGGATTCGGACATCACCACACTATCGCCTAGATAATACCTAGAAATTCCTTATTCCAAGTGTTTTCGAAAGCGATAGGGGTTGAGATGATGTGGAGTAGAACACTCGGTGCAAATTCTAGCCATCCCTTTATTCTCGGCAGGTAGGAAAATATTCACACACATTTTTTTTTGGTTTTGGATATATGTATATTTTTTTTGAATTTTTGGCTACATATATATATATATATTTTTATTTCTTTTCTCTTTTCTCTCTTTTTTTGGATTTTTGGATTTTTGGATTTTTGGGGTATGTACACGTGTGTACTCTCCCAAGTGGGAGAACAGTACACGATGAGGGGATTTGCACCAAGTAAAAATAAAAAGAAGTCGGATACTAAACACTTGGGCAAGGGAGATATTTCGCTGATCAGAGCATAGGCTAAAATGGGTATCCTAGTCCTAACTGTGGAATCCTGACACATGCGAAATGAAGCATACAATATGTATATTCATGCATACAGAAGCAGATAAGATAGGCAAATACCGCATATTCAAATCGAAGCATGATAATCTAGGGGTCATCCAAGGGTAGGTATATAAATTAACATCACAAAGTAGAAGCATACTATAAGCTAGACACGACACACGACTCACATAAAAGCAAAGTGGACCCACGAAGCGTGAAATGCAAAGGGACTCAGCTTCCTAGGGTTAGTGAATGTGATTATCGAAGCTATCCTAAGTGTGTGCATGATCATGTGACAATTCATCATATGGGGTCATCTCTAGGAGAGAGGAAACAAAAGATGAGAAGAAAAAGAAAAACACGATGGAAAACGACTCAAAAATGAAGAAAAAGACGCAAATGACGCACGAAGTGCGACTCCCCCAAGCTGAAGCTTGCATTGCCCTCAATGCAATAAAAGTAAATACGGGAGGGTAAAGAAAACAAGGGGAATACGCACCGACACAAAAAAACATGAAAAACACATGAACGAAACTAAAAAATAAAGAAAAAGAAACACTCAAATAAAAGATATAAAACACGACGAAAGAACACATAGACACAGACACACAATAACGACACGCGAAAACATGCACACTAATCGATTCCCCCCAAGCTGAACATGACAATGCTAGCGAAATGACATGCTCAATGTGATGCAGAAATATGCTAGGGGAAAATCGGAAAAGAAAAGAAAGAAATCAAAATGCAGGAGAGGACGAGTCCTCGTCCTCCTCGGTAGAGGATGGGGGTGAAATGATAGAAGGGCACGACATGAAGGGTTATTATGATGCAAAAGCAAATCCTAGATACGCTCCCCTCGCTAATGAGAGGAGACGAGGTTATTCAAATCTAAACTAGAAAGCGGTAAATTTTTACACTACTGGATTAGGCTACACCTGAGCATAGGCGGATCCAAGATCTGAAGTGGGGCAGGTAGCTGCTCTAACTGCTCCTTCTATGGCTCCGCCAGAGGCGATGTGCCACGTGTGCCAATGGACCCAAGCAATGCACCTCCAAGCATCACTCGTAGGTGTCCACTTGTGACCTGCAAAGGACGAGGTGCATTAGCACATGGTAAGAAATTATTTCCCAAAATATATGCATCCCAGAGATAATCGTCAACATAAGATGGACAAATAATAAAAGGGTGACGAATACTCCCTGAGAATGGGTCGCTATCCTCTGTACTAGCGACGACCAAATCCTCGCTTTCCATGAGAAGTGGCTCTCCAGGTGGTGACACACCGCAGCATACCTCAAGGGAAGTAGATCATGTGTCCTGCGAGAGATATGGTGTGTCAAATATATATGAGTCTAAAGAAATAGAAAGTGAAAAGCGAGAATCAAATGTGGAGTGAGAGTGAGTATGAAAATCTCACTGAATAGGGGCAAGATGCTCAAGTAGATGCTCAGCCGCAGAAGAAGTGGAGTGTGACGGTAGAGGTAGATGTGGCTCGGGCTCCATGAAGTGGATGATCGTATCCAAGCCCTCATGCACATCCTCCTCGATGGTATGCATAAGCTCTGTAGTCTCCTCGGTGCTCTCGTAGGACTCGTGCGGGGTATCCAAATCAAGACAAGAAGTCTCTCCCATAGATCCTAGATAAGTCTCCCCATCCTCACTATCATCATCAAAAAATGCTTCGTCATCCAAGTGGTAGTGATGGAAAAATGGGGTGTCGGCAAAAGATGTGTCTATGGTGGCCGATGGCATGGTGGTCTCAACCATGAAAGTGGGTATATCCTCTCCTTCGTCCCCTTTCCTTGGTGTAGGCTCGGTGATTGGTGCCATCAAGTTTTGTAAGAATTGGCCTTGGTTAAACATGGCACTTTCAAGGAGAGACACGAGGCTTGATTCTTCTTGTGTCGGTGGAGGGATATAAGGTTGAGTAAATGGATGGGAGGTGTTTGGGCAATGGTTGTGGGGAATTGTTTGGCCTTGGTGTAGGGGGAGGCTCTCAAGCGTAAATAGGCAATCATAATACATGTGTCATGCCACCCCACAAGTCTCACAAACCACAATTGAATAAGGATCGTATCCTCCCATCTGAGCATCGAAATTTGATCTCCACATAGTTATAGCAAAGATACCTAGACAACAAAAATAAGAAAACTAGAGAGGAGCGTCAATAGTACAAGAGAATAACAAAAAGATAATATAATGGTGGGGGAAAAATTTCTCGGTTATTGTATTTGTTTTTTTATGCATAGTCTAACGAACCCAAGCTAAGCTAATATCAAACCGAACGCCTCCCGGCAACGGCGCCAAAAATATGACCGGCGCCCCGTTTACTGTTTGGACGCAGTGTCGTTTTACCGCAAGTGCACGGTTAGTGTAGGGTGTGGGTTTATCGAACTCAGGGAGGTGGATGGCTTGAATGGCTACTAACCTCGCCTAGGTTGTGTGCTAGCTACGCGGACAATATGGGTGGAAGTGTAGAAATAAAAGAAAGAAATAAAAAGACACGAAATGAATCCCCGCTAACACGGGCTAGAGCATTCATGACACTTGGCATTTGACTTGACCCAGGGTGAGACATTGCCCCCAAAAGGTGGTATCTAGCGTCCATGGCCCGATATTCTGGTCGGTGCCTAGTACGCTAGGCCTACCCGGTTCCGAACGGTGGGCATTCCCATGTCCATTAACACCTTCCGCAACCGGGAGCATTAAGGCCACAATGATAACTCCCAACACTTCGTCCAAGCCGTTCCCACGCGCGAAGACTCAATGTCAACACTAGGGGTGTGAGCTGTGGCTAGGGAGTCAACCGCCAAGTTTATTCCCCCTTGGCCCGACGGTCAGAGACGGTCTTTTTCCTGCCAATGACAATGAAACACCCCCGCGTAACCCTAATGGCCAAATAGGTCGAATGTGATTTCTAGCAATACATCAAAGCGGATCTTGACTGGACAAGACACCGGAACCCAATCCCCAACACAACTAGTGTGTTGCCGTACGAATTGGACCCAGATTGCTAGAAATCCCCATTGACATAATTCATCAAACACATGCCATGCAATCAAGTCAAACCTAGTTTTCCAAGCATCAATCCTACCCTAACCCGTATTAGGGTTCATCAAGAGCTACTCAATGGTGAAGAACATAAAAGAAAGCAATAAAAATGACAAACACACATTCACCATTGAGCAAAATGAAAACAATACAAAACAATGGGAAATAAGAGAAAGAAATACTTATCTTGAGTTTAAATCTTCAATCCAATACAAGATTTATTGATCAAAAGACCTAATCTAAACTAACCTAAGCCCCCCAGCAAAGGGGCTGAAAGAGCCCTAAAAACTGAAGAAGATCCCCTTTGAGTCGGCCAACTTCGTGTATTTATAACCCCCCTTCAAACCCCTAATGGTTCGGGTCCCAAACCGGCAGAAAAATCATCACCCGATCGGTTGATGAGTCAACCGATCGGGTGAGAGCCATGAAGATCTTCAACCGGGCGCTGAGGCGAGCGGGTGGCATGACCGGGTCTCGTTCAAGGAATTGCGGCTACAGGTGAACCGATCGGGTGAAATGTCACCCGATCGGTTGGAATTCAGCTCCAATTTCCAGAGAGAGAGGTCGGTTTGAACCGGTCGACGACTCGGTCGGTTGACACTTTCGTTGCTTCAGCGGCTGACCGGGTCATGCACGCGTGCATCACCCGATCGGTTGGCCTATCCAACCGATCGGGTGGGGGCTGAAAGATGGCGATCTTCGTTGTTTGGCCCCCTGGATCACGCGTGACTCCTCCCGTAGCTCCGGGGACTCATGATATCGTCGTTTTATGTCCCCTACGCCGACAAACTCTTGCAAACATACAAAAACACGGAAAAGTGAAAGAAAACAAGAAAACACGGGAAAACGAATACAAGACGGCGGAAAATAGCGGAAAAACACAGAAGAAAACGTGCGTGAATATATGAAATGTAAACGCACGTCAATCTATAAGCCGCTCTCAAACTCTCTCATTTCCCTCTTTAAGCTCTCATTCCTCTTCATGCATTGAAGTCCAGCTCAAGGGAAATCATCCAAGTGCTTTCAAACAAATCTCAACACTTGGAGATCCTCTTCCATGCCTTTCATTCATCTATGAGTAAGCATCTCAAGGCATAGGTCAGAGTATTTATTTTACTTGGTGATTCCCAAGTGATTCTTGTAACTCTAATTCTCTTTGTGGGAATTAGTCTTTCTCTCTTTGTGGGAGTTTATCTCTTTGTAGGATTAGGATATTCTCTTTGTGGGAATAACTCTCTTTGTAGGAGTAACTCTCTTAGTGGGAGTTTGGTGTCCTAGTGTAGGGCTAACCCTAATTCTCTGAGTGGGAGTTGGTAATTCTCTAGGTGGGAGTTTGACCCCTGTGTAGGGTTGGTTGGGTCCTTATGTAGGGCAAAATCCTCTTGGTTGGGTATCTCCTTGTGAGATTTGTATTCACTTCTCTTTGTGGGAATATAGTGAATATTGGTGTGGCTGGACGTATCCAAGTTTTGGGGAACAAGGGTAAAATCTTGTGTTTACGTTTGGATTGATTGTGTCAATTATTTCCTCTTGCATTTATTATTCCGCATTTGCAAGTTTAATTTTAATTGGACAATTTATTGCCATTACACTATTCACCCCCCCTCTAGTGTGTTGGTGTTAGTATTGCAAGGGTAAGGTGATCCTTACAATTGGTATCAGAGCGAGGTTATAGCATACTGCAACGATGGCATTCAACGCTTCATCCACATCTCATGAAGAAGATCTGTCTACCGATCGACCCCTGCTCTTCAACGGAACCAACTACCCAAGTTGGAAGATCAGGATGATGATCTACATGAAGGGTCAAGACCTTTAGGAAATTACGGAGTTGCCATTTGAGGAGCCTACTTCACCCGCGGCTTCTAGAACTAAGGCTGAGAAGGACTCGATCAGAGTCAATGCAAGGGCTATGTATGCATCCCATTGCGCCCTCACTCCGAATGAGTTCAACCGTATCTCCATATGCAAATCGGCCAACGGAATTTAGCATACATTGGAGATTTCTCATGAAGTGTTACTTCAACATAAGGAAGAAGTTCAACCAACCAAGCCCGAGAAGAAAAAGGGGGTTGCACTCCATGTCGAGAAGGAGTCATTCAAGTGGAGAAAGACTTCCAACGGGAAGCCCCGAGTGAAGATGATGATGAAGACGATGTTAGCGACGATGACTACATCGAGCTTGCCAAGCAATTCAAGGATTTCAAGGCATTCCTCAAGGACAAACAAGGAATATCTTCGTCAAAGTTTGTATCCCAGTCTAACAATTCTATTTGTTTCAATTGTGGAGGAAAAGGTCATCTTGCTACTGGATGTTCTTCCAACCCCACCAAAGACACCTATAAGGGGAAAGGGAAGAAGTATTGGAAAGTCAAGTCCGAGTTCAAGAACCAAAAGAAGGGACTAGTTCAAGAACCAAAAGAAGGGACTTATCGGCACATTTGATGATTCCGATGTGGACACATCAAGTGATGAAGAAGAGGATGACAAGGAGCACGATCACAGGTGTTTCGCAGCTTTTGATGATTCTTCATCAATCTCCTCTTGCTCAAGCGATGCAGAGATAGAGGTGTGGCTCAACCCCAAAGAAGAAATGTGCTTCATGGCTAATGGAGAAGAATATTCGTCAAGCTCAAGCAAGGAGGAAAGCGATGAGGAAGTTAAGAAGGAAAGCGATGAGGAAGTTGAGGAGGGAAAGCTATCCTATGAGGAGCTCGAATACCGCTTCAATGTAGCCTCTAACTTGGCAAATAGGTGCATCAACTCATATGGTAAAATGAAAGCTAATCTTAAGAATGCTATGAGTAGGGTGCATGCTTTAGAATCTACTAGTGTAAATAATCATAATGCTTTGCATGTTTGTGACAATAGTGAGAGAGACACACTTCTCTCTCAAGTTAAGGAATTGAGCTTGACTAATGATAATCTTGTTGCTCAAAACCTTAGCTTAGAAACTTGCATTCAACAACTTACGTTGAAATGTGAAGAGAAATCCCGTAAGCTCAAAAGCATTGTGTATTCTAGGGATTCACTCCACGATTTGCTTGAAAAACAACATCCGGCAAATCATAGAGGAGGTTTGGGGTATATTCAAAATGTGGTACCCAAACCCACCTCTAATTCCTCTTACGGTGCAAATACAAGAAATATTGCTAAAGCACCTAAGAAGAATCACCATACTTTCTTGTACAACAATAACATCTACAAGAAGCATGTAGATCACAAGGTGATGAGGAAGAATGAAGACTCTTCATTTTTTGCTAAGAAGCAAAATCCTCATTCTTTGCCTGCCAAGAAATTAGTTTCTACACCTAACCATGCCACATCCATCCCTCTTGCAAAAGCAAAACCATTGCCTAGGAAATCCTTGAGTTTATGGATTCCCACTAAGGTTAGTGTGCAAGAGAGGGATAGTTACATCAACTCTCTAGTTAGGGATGTGATCACATCATGTGATTACATTAGGAAATCAAACTCCTCTTGGGTTTGGTTTCCTAATGTTTAGGTTCCTCACACATATGCATTTTGTATGGGAATTGTGCTTAAATTTTTATTTTTTAGCATATCCATTGTTTGTTTGCGTTTCATGATTTTGAAAATGTTTCAAACTTATTTTTATGAAAATGGGAATCTTGGGGAATACATTGACATACATGAATTTGTTGATCCATATGTATGTCAATGGGGGAGTTAATATATTGTATGTTTAAAATATTTTAAAAAATATTTTGACTCTCATTTCAGGGTGAGATTGAGATCATTTTTTTCAATTGGTTATTATGTGGTCTCAAACCAAACCCCTTAGATATTGCCAAGTTGTTTCATGTTATATTCCTTTTGGCAATATCATTGTGTATCATTGAAACTTGATTTTTCCATATCTATTGTTTTGATACACTTTAGGCCCTTGGCTCCAATATTTGTATATCAATTGGTAAAGGGGATTATTTTCCAAGATTCTTTGTCTACAATTGGTATTCCTTCATGCATTGAAGTCCAGCTCAAGGGAAATCATCCAAGTGCTTTCAAGCAAATCTCAACACTTGGAGATCCTCTTCCATGCCTTGCATTCATCTATGAGTAAGTATCTCAAGGCATAGATAAGAATATTTATTTTACTTGGTGATTCTTGTAACTCTAATTCTCTTTGTGGGAATTAGTCTTTCTCTCTTTGTGGGAGTTTATCTCTTTGTGGGATTAGGATATTCTCTTTGTAGGAATAACTCTCTTTGTGGGAGTAACTCTCTTAATGGGAGTTTGGTGTCCTAGTGTAGGGCTAACCCTAATTCTCTGAGTGGGAGTTAGTAATTCTCTAGGTGGGAGTTTGACCACTGTGTAGGGTTGGATGGGTCCTTGTGTATGGCAAAATCCTCTTGGTGGGGTATCTCCTTGTGAGATTTGTATTCACTTCTCTTTGTGGGAATATAGTGAATATTGATGTGGCTGGACGTACTCAAGTTTTGGGGAACCAGGGTAAAATCTTGTGTTTGCGTTTGGATTGATTGTGTCAATTATTTCCTCTTGCATTTATTATTCCGCATTTGCAAGTTTAATTTTAATTGGACAATTTATTGCCATTACACTATTCACCCCCTAGTATGTTGTTGTTAGTATTGCAAGGGTAAGGCGATCCTTACACAAGACAGGACTGACTGGTTGAAACCTTCACAAGTCCCTCCTACAAGACCCGTCCATCGACTTTGTCGCCCTCATCATCCCGGTGGAGAGATACACACTAAGCGAGGAGGCCATTCGGACAAAGAAGGAGGTCGCCAGGGCGGGAGCACCCCGCATCGAGCATCGGCCCAACCCCAGGCTGAGGCAGGAGGAGAGGCCCAGGGGTCGCGACCAGCTTGCTCAGCCAAGGCGCGACCCAGAAGGATGTCGTCCGCAAGATCGTCCCGGACCGGTGCGGGAGTTCGCGGCCGCCAGAGAGCCCATGCGGGCCATCCAGAGGGCAGAAGGACCACTGCGGGCTCAGTATACCCGGCTCAATGCTCCGATGCTGGAGGTACTAGCCACGGTGACAAGGGCCGGACTGCTTCCAGACCCGCCTCGAGAGCTGAGATCGGATCCAGCGTCAAGGGACTTCAAGAAGTATTGTCGTTACCACCGTGACCACGGTTACGACACCGACGAATGCTTCATACTGAAGAGGGAGATCGAGCGGTTGATCCAGGCAGGACACCTCGAAGGCTTCATCGAGGACAGTATGCCCCGCGAGAGGAGAGAGCTTCGCGGGGAGCGCGAAGGCTGGATCCACCCCCGAACGAGGAACGAGAGTAGCCTCGTCTGCCGAGGGAGGTCATGCGCACAGACGTAATATGCGGCTGGCCATCTTCGGGGGGCGTGTCATCTTCGGGCAAAAAGGCGTACACTCGACAGGTGATGGCGGCGGACCTTGGTGCTTAGACGAAGCGGAGACGGGTAGCTCGATCGCCCATCACTTTCACCGACGACGACCTGGAGGGGGTCAAGCTACCCCATGATGACACCATCATCATTGAAGCCCAGATCGGGACGGCCATTATCAGCTGCCTCTTGATCAACAACGGGAGCTCCTGCGGCATCTTGTTCATGTCTACCGTCGAGAACATGGGGCTAAAGCAGGCGGACGTAAGGCCACGCACGGGCCCGATCGTCGGCTTCACCGGCCACTCGGTTCCCATTGCCGAAGTGATCACCCTACCGGTGTCTCTGGGGGAGGAGCCCAGAGTTGTCATGCGCATGCACAATTCGTTGTCGTCGACATTGCGTCGGCGTACAACGAGATCATAGGACGGCCATACATGACCGCCATTGAAGCACTCCCCAGCCTGCTGTACCAGATAGTTAAATTTCAGACTCTGCGAGGGGTAGGCTAGGTGCGGGGGAGCCAAAAGCTGTCCCAGAGTTGCTACGTGGGATCAACCAAACATAAGGCCCCGGAGCAAGCCTTATCGGTCGACCTCCTCGACGAACGGGAGGATTACTACGACCAGCGACCGACCCCTGTGGAGGAGATTGAAGAAATACCTGTGGCCACGGAGAAGGGCAAAACTGTCTCCATCGGCGCGAAGCTTTCGGCCTCTCTGAGGACGAACCTCATCAACCTCCTCAGAGAGAACACTGACATCTTCGCCTGGTCGTCGTCGGACATGCCCAGGGTCGATCCCACAGTGATCTCAAGCTGAACACGGACCCGGAATCTCGACCGGTCCGGCAAAAGAAGAGGAGCGCTGGAGGGGAGAAGAGGAGGGCAGCCGTCGAAGAGCTGGAGCGGCTTCTCCAGGCCAAGTTCATCAGGACGATGAGCTATCCAGAGTGGTTGCCAATGTCATCTTGGTGAAGAAGGCCGGTGGGAAGTGGCGCATGTGCGTCGACTTCACAGATCTCAATAAGGTGTGCCCGAAGGATAGCTTCCCGCTACCGAGGATCGACCACCTAGTCAACCAGGTGTCCGGTTATGAGTTGCTGAGCTTTATGGACGCATTCTCGGGCTACAACCAGATCCCGATGGTGAAGGAGGATGAGGAGAAGATGTCCTTCATCACCGACAACGGCACCTTCTGCTACACGAAGATGCCGTTCGGATTGAAGAATGCCGGGGCAACCTATCAGTGGATGATAGACAAGATTTTCGGCTCGCAGGTCGAGCGAAATCTAGAAGTCTACATTGATGACATGCTGGTTAAGAGCAAGAAGGCTCCGGACCACCTCGCCGACCTGCGGGAGACCTTCTAGAAGGTGTTGCGGTATGATTTAAGGCTGAGCCCAGCAAAGTGCATCTTCAGCGTGCAATCGGGAAAATTCCTTAGCTTCATGATAATGAAGCAAGGAATTGAAGCGAACCCAGACAAGGTGTCGGCCCTTATCAACATGACAGAGCCTCGAACCATCTGGGACTTGCAACGGCTGAACAGCAGGGTCGCCGCGCTGGGGAGGTTCCTGTCAAAGTCCGCGGAGAGATCTCTCCCATTCTTCAAAGTCCTGCAGCGGGCCCTCGTTGCGGAGAAAGTTGATAGAAGGGTGATCCAGTGGGACGACGCCTGCACCCAAGTATTCGCGGAGCTGCAAGCTTATCTACAAAGCCCGCCGCTGCTCGGGAAGCCCAAGAAGGGAGAACAGCTGGGACTGTACCTGGCCACCAGCGAAGAGGCCGTCAGCTCGGTCCTGATCAAGGAAGAAAAGGGCGTACAACAACCGGTCTACTATGCGAGCCGGGTGCTCCGAGATGCGGAGACCCGTTATAGCCCCATAGAGAAGGTCGTCTAATATCTTGTCACAATGGCAAGGAAGCTCCGACCATACTTCCAAGCTCACAACATCGCTGTCCACACCAACCTGCCGCTCGAGACGAACCTGAAGAGGTTGGGGCGATCGGGCAGAATGCTCAACTGGAGCATCGAGCTCAACGAGTTCGATATAGTCTACAAGGCCCGAACGGCGATCAAGGTCCAAGCACTGGCGAATTTCGTGGTGGAGTGCACCATCGGAGATCTTCATGGAGAACCGCCAAGTGCTCAGCCGACCGCTGCGTGTCAGATAGTGCTGGAAGTAGTCGAACCCTCGATGACCGACCAAGAAGAAGTGGGCAAATTATGGACCGTCCACGTCGACGGGTCGGCCACGGGATCCTGAACGGGGGCAGGCATCGTCATCCAAACTCCCGACGGTGCCTGCTGGAGTACGCACTACGCTTTAGCTTCCCCGCAACCAACAATGTCGTGGAATATGAAATCGCGGTCAATGGATTGAAGCTGTGCCGAGCGATGGGGGCGACGAACGTGCTACTGCTGAGCGACTCACGGCTCGTCGTCCAATAGGTCCAAGGGAGCTTTGAGGCCCGGGTGGAGATGATGAAATGATACCTTAAGTGCACCCAGGCCGAGCTCCAGAAGTTCAAGAGAGCGGAGGTCCAGCACCTACCTCGCTCCAACAATCTCCGGACCGACGCCCTTTCAAAGCTGGCCTCCTCCTCCCCTGCCGAGATTGGGAAGGCCATTTATGTCGAGAACCTGTTGGCACCCACCATTGAAGAAGACGAGTTAATGTGTGTCAACCAGACGACGACCTGGATGAGCCCGATAATGAAATACCTGGAGACGGGGGCCCTACCAGAGGAGCGGATTGAAGCTAAGAAGATCGAGAGGCGGGCCTTGTCGTTTGTACTCTTTGACAGAGTGTTGTACCGTCGGCGCCATGCGAGGTTCGACGTCCTGCCTTACCCGAAGTGTCTGGGGCTGGGACAGGCCGAGCAAGTTGTCCACGAGGTGCACAAGGGCCTCTGTGGAAACCACTACGGCGGACGCACTATCGCCCACATGATAGTGCGTCAGGGATACTACTGGCCAACCATGATCCACGACGCGACCCAGTACGTCAAGAAGTGCGGGGAATGCCAAAAGTTTGGCATACATACTGCGGCGCCACTGGCGGACCTGGTGCACATCCTAAGATCGGTCCCTTTCGCCAAGTGGGCACTCGACATCCTCGAATCTTTCCCGAAGGCCTCTGGGGGGAGGAAATACCTGGTCGTAGCCGTCGATTACTTCACCAAATGGATCGAGGCTGAACCCTTGGCGCACATCACGT
>JAULAV010004811.1:0-25000 GCA_030789695.1 Scilla litardierei | reverse complement strand
GGGCGCATCCTATTATGGATGGTGGTAGAGTCGCACCTCTCCGGGATCCGGGTCGATAGCACCGTACCTCGGACGCCACCAAGGCGACCTGGCGACCCTGAGCCGCACTCCTTCCGTCACCAGGGCGACCCAGCGACCCCATCGCTAGCGCCGTATCTTGGACGCGCATCGACGACTCTCTGGCACATCGGACACGACAAACAACCTAGTACAAAGGATGCTACTGACAGTAACGCCGCCCGACCGTCTGGCAAAGCACCTCTTGGCCGCTGCGCCCCCTGACACTTAATGATTTCGGCCCTGATACCCTGACGAAAGCGCCCCTGGTCGTTGCGCTGTCTGACAAAAGCGTGGCTGACACTCCTGTTCCTGACATCCTTGTCCGAAGCTTCCGCTAACAGCAGGGCCAGCTCAGCACGCCGAGTCAGCATGCCAGGTCAGCCCCACCTAACCGCCTCCGACCGGTATAAATACCCCTTCACTTCTTACGATAGAGAGGTTGGCAAATTTACTCTCAATCTTATTACTCACATACAAGAGCAAAGGTCGTCCATATCTTTGTTCTTCCTATCATAGCTCGTCACATACGGTCGACTCACCCTCAGTCCGACATACGTGCCTAGCCCCCGCTTTAAGTCATATTACTGACTTAGGCATCAGAGAGGCTAAGGGTTGGACCCCAACCTGGCCTTTCTGACGAGTTGTTCCTTGCCCAGGATAGCTCGTCCCCCCGGTCGTGCTCGCCCCCGGCTCCAGCGGCTCGGCCCCCCTCGCCCGAATCCTGCCGGATCCGACACCGTGGTCGTCCTTAACAACCAGTTCAGCCTCTACACCTCACTTATCACCTGTCAAATAGCCTACCCAAACCCCATCATTAGCTTAACCATCGTGCCCTTGGTTCCCTATAATACAAATTCATTGTACGCGAGTTCTACCCCGTAACAATTGGCGCCGTCTGTGGGAACGAAGGGTTCAGACCCATGTCATGTCCCATACCAGTCAACCGAAACCCTGACCAAGGAAAGGACCCCATGGATTAAGAATTCCACTCCCATCCCGTGACTCCTGCGACTAATCCACCCCAGGGGTGGAGGTCGAAACGGTCTAGGCCTCGGCCCGCGCAGTGCAGCAGAGCTTCGAGGCCTTCGCCCAGATGATGGCGGGCTTCACAACGGCTAGAATTGAAGCACCCCAGGCCCCGCGGAGCCCCCGAACGTGAGGCGGAATCTTCACCCTAAGTTCGTTGAAGAGATGGGGGACAAAGGGCTCGCCGAGGAGATTGCGGCCCAGCAGAGGCTCTTGGAGGAAGAAATGGTGATCGCCCGGCTGCGAAGGCGCCAAGAGGAAGCGGCGGCCGCTCAAAGACATCTGGACGAGGCGGCTCGACGAAGAAACGGCCCGACGCCAACTCCGCTTCATCACTACGGAGCGCGAAAGGATCCAAAGGGAGAATGGGGAGAACCGGGAGATCCCGGAAGCTTCGATGATGGGCGAGCGACACATGAACAAACGCAGCCCGCCGATCGCCGGGACCCCACCCCTGGGGCGAAATCCGCCCGTCGGCGTTTCTCCCCGAGTCGTCTGGACGAGGAGGCCGTTCGTGAACAGCTCCGCTTCCTCGTCGCAGAGCGCGAGAGGATACTAAGAGAAAATCAAGAGCGGAGGGGGATCCCGGAGGCGACGACAATGGGCCTGCGATACTGGGATGATCGCAGTCTGCCGCGCGTCGAATCCCCAGCCCACGGAGGGAGCCCTCCCCGGCGATTGCGTCGTTATTCCCCGAGGTATGATGACCGATAGCAGCCGAGGCGGGACCGGAGCCAAAACCCAGAATGGCGGAGGGGACACGCGTCGGAACGCCCCGCCTACCCCGAGTAGGCCACGCTGTTGGCACGGTGGATCACGTCGGCCCCAAGACCCGTGAGGTTCAAGGCCCCACATCTGGCCACCTATGGCGGAAGGGGCGACACCCTCTCCCACGTACAACAGTACCGGTTGGCGATGGATGCATAAGATGTGGATGACGCGTTCTTATGCCGGCTTTTCTCGCAGAGCCTGAAGGACACGGCGCTGGAATGGTACTATGGCTTGCCAGCGAGGTCCATTGGGAGCTTCGGCGAACTATCCCACAAGTTCTGCCAAGAGTTCCGGGCCGGGCGCGTAAAGAAGCCCTTGGACTACCTCAGCACGATCATCCAAGGGGAAGGAGAGACGACTGGGAAATACCTGCGCCGCTTCCAGGATGAGAGGCGGGCGGTGGTGGCCTGCGGTAATGAAGTGCTCATGCTGGCCTTCAAGACGGGGCTACGGAATCGGAGCCTCCGCAAATCCTTGCTCCGGTACCCGCCGGCCGACTTCGACGCGTTATTCGAGCAGGCGGAGAGGTACGCGCTGATCGAGGAGACCCTTGGCGCAAAAGAACCGGTCGCATCGACCAGATCGTCCCAGGGCGAGCCCCGGTCCTATCCCAGGCCGAAGCAAGAAGATGGGCCCCGAGGCCGCGACCAGTCGGCCAATCGAGGCGCGACCCCGCTGGGCGTCGCCCGCAACACCGTTCCGGCCCGGCGCGGGAATTCGCTCTGGCTCGAGAGCCCCCCGAACGGTCCCAAGGCTTGAGGGACCCTTGCGGGCCCAATACACCCAGCTCAACGCCCCTGTGATAGAAGTGTTGGCCGCGGCAACTAGGGCCGGACTGTTGCCAGAGCCGCCCAGGGAGATGAGATCGGACCCGACGCGGCGAGATCTTCGGAAATATTGCCGATATCACAGGGGACGACGGCCATGACACCAACGACTGCTTCACCCTCAAGAGGGAGATCGAGCGGTTGATCCAGGCGGGTCACCTCGGGGGCTTCGTCGAGGGCAGAAGAATGATCCGAGAAGAGAGAACCCCGCTAAGGGCGCAAAGAGCAGATCCTCCACCGCATGATGAGCGGGAAGAGCCCCGCCAACCAAAGCCGGTCATGCGCATAGATGTGATGTGGCGGACCATCCTCTGGGGGATCGTCATCAAGCAAAGAGATGTACGCCCGGCAGGTGATGGCGGCGGGCCTCAGTAACGAGGCAAAGCGGAGAAGAGTGGTGCGGCCCCCATCACCTTTACCGACGAGGACCTGGAAGGAGTCGAGCTTCCGCATGACGACGCCATCATCGAAGCTCAAATCAGGACGGCCATCATCAGCCGGCTCCTGATCGACACGGGTAGCTCTTGCGACATCCTGTTTATGTCGACTGTAGAAAAGATGTGGCTGAAGCAGGCAGACCTAAGGCCCTGCACGGGGCCCATCGTCGGTTTCACGGGTCACTTGGTCCCCATTGTGGGGGTGATCACCCTGCCGGTGTCGCTTGGAGAGGAACCAAGGGTCGTCACTCGCATGACACAATTCGTTGTCGTCGACATTGCGTCGGCATACAACGGGATCATTGGGCGGCCATACATGACCGCCATTGAGGCGCTCCCCAGCATACTCCACCAGATGGTAAAATTCCAAACTCCGCGAGCGGTGGGACTAGTGCGGGGGAACCAGAAGCCGTCCCGGAGGTGCTACGTGGGGTCAACCAAGCACAAGGGCCCGGAGCGGGCCCTGTCGGTCGACCTCCTTGACGAAAGGGAGGACTTCTGTGACCAGCGGCCGACCCCCGTGGAAGAAGTCGAGGTGGTCCCCGTAACCGTGGAGGAGGGCAAGACCGTCTCCATCGGTACGAAGCTCCCGGTTACTCTGAGGGCAGCCCTCATCAGCTTCCTTCGAGAAAACGTGGACATTCGCATGGTCACCGGCGGACATGCCAGGGATTGACCCAATGGTAATCTCCCATAAGTTGAATGCGGACCCGGGGTCTCGACCGGTCCGGCAGAAGAAGAGGAGCACCGGAGGAGAGAAGAAGAGGGCAGCCGAAGAAGTGGAGCAGCTTCTCCAGGCCAAGTTTACAGGCCGGTGGACTATCCGGACTGGCTCGCCAACGTCGTCCTGGTGAAAAAGGCCAATGGAAAGTGGCGCATGTGCGTCGACTTCACAGACCTAAACATGGTGTGTCCGAAGGACAGCTTCCCCCTCCCGAGGATCGACCACTTAGTCGACCAGGCATCTGGGTACGAGTTGCTGATCTTCATGGACGCCTTCTCGGGCTACAACCAGATCCCGATGGCAAAGGAGGACGAGGAGAAAACGTCCTTCATCACCGACAATGGCACCTTCTGTTACACGAAGATGCCCTTCGGACTGAAGAACGTCGGGGCAACGTACTAGCAGATGGTGGACATGATATTTGGCTCGCAGGTCGGGCGAAACCTGGAGGTCTACATCGACGACATGTTAGTGAAAAGCAAGAGAGCTCCGGACCACCTTGCCGACTTACGGGAGACGTTCCATAAAGTGCGCCAATATGGCCTGAGGCTAAACCCGGCGAAATGCGTCTTCGGCGTGCAGTCAGGGAAATTCATTGGCTTCATGATTACAAGGCGGGGGATTGAGGCGAACCCCGACAAAGTATCGGCCCTCGTCAACATGGCGGAGCCACATACAATCCGAGACTTGCAGCGACTGAACGGCCGGATTGCGGCTCTGGGGCGATTTTTGTCGAAGTCCGTGGAGAGGTCTCTCCCCTTCTTCAGAGCAGTGTTCTAATTATCAGATATCGGTCGCGTATCGGCCTAATAAATTTGATATCGGATTGCGGATATCGGGGATATATCGGGGATATTAATTAAATATCGGAGTGTTATATCGGAGGCTTAAAAATTATGACATATGTCAGCATAGATGTATCTAAGAAGATATAAACTATACTAATTCAAATAAAAGTATGTTTTGGTTATTCTTATCTCGTTAAACATGCATATCGGGTATATTGACTTAATATCAGAGTGTCATATTAGAGGCTAAAAATGATGTCAAATAAAAACATATGAGTCTAAGAAAATATAAACTATAGAAACTCAAATAAAAGTATGTTTTGTGTATACATATCTCATTAAACGTGAATACCGGCCATCCACTTGGTGGAATATTTCTTTAAGTGGTCACAAACCAAACGAGTTAAATACCTACAATATATGATTCATGTGAATCAATATTAATAGTGTGAAGATGAAAATTGAAAAAATTGTATAAATATAAAAAGGGAAAGAATCCCCACCTTGATCGGAAAACCCTCTTAAGAACAAACACTAAACTGAAAAAAACCAACTGAAAAAATTCAGAAAAAGAAAAAAATGAAAAAAAAATGAAAAATGTAAAGAATACTATTTAGTAAGTACTAATCTTGATTGAAAAATCCCTTGCGAAGATCGAAAGCTGGATGTCAAAAGCTCGATCGATGGAAAAAAACCAATATTGTAAGGGGAAAAAATTAAAAACTGAAAAAATGAAAAACTGAAAAAACGGCTTAACTACTCAAGTTGATCAGAAAACACTTCCTTGCAAAGATTGAATGCCAGACGTCGAAGCTCAATCGATTGTCGTCGGAGATTTTCATCGGACGGAGCTGAGCTGAGCGGTATAAGGAGCGGAGCGTTGAGAGGAGCGGATCATTGTGATTAGAATTAGGGCAAAGTAGCAATTATCTCTCAAAAATTCTGATGACTATCGTCGTTTTAAGTAAATGATTGGGTCGGGTGACTCCGGTCGGATTCACTTTTTAGTGGACCGACCCGATAACTTTGTTTTTAAAAAACTATGAATTGCGGCCGATATTTCAAAGGGATATATCGGCCGCAATATCGGCCGCAGCCCGATATTGCGGAGATATTTTCCCAAATATCGAAAACTGCAATATATAAGCCCATATCGTATCGGCCTAATGATAAAACCGATATTGCGGCCGATATATCGGATATCGGACCGATATTTAGAACACTGCTTCAGAGTCTTGTGCACGGCCTTCGGCGAGGCAAAGGACAAGAGGAAGGTGATCCCATGGGACGCCGACTGCGTCCGAGCGTTTGCGGAGCTGAGGGCCTACCTGCAGAGCCCGACCTGCTCGCCAAGCCGGAAGGACAGCAGCTAGGGTTGTACCTGGCGACCAGTGAAGAGGCCGTCAGTTCCGTCTTAATCAAAGAGGAAGGGGGCATGCAACGGCCAGTATACTATGCGAGCCGGATTCTCCGAGAGGCGGAGACCCGCGAGAAGGCCGCCTACTGCCTGATCACAACGGCGAGGAAGCTCCGGCCATACTTCCAGGCCCACCCCGTCGCCGTCCACACCAGCCTGTCCCTCGAGAAGAACCTGAAGAGGTCGGAACGGTCGGGCAGGATGCTCAACTGGAGTGTCGAGCTCAGCGAGTCGACATAACGTACAAGGCCCGGACGGCGATCAAAGGCCAGGCGCTGGCGGACTTCGTAGTGGAATGCACTATCGAGGACCTCCTGGAGAACCGGCCGGGCATTCCATCCGCGGCCGCATCCCTACAAGCAATGGAGGTGGCTGGACCCTCGAAGCCCGCCCAGGAGGACGCGGACAAATTATGGACCGTTCACGTTGATGGCTCGGTGACAGATCCGGCACGGGGGCATGGATCGTCATCCAAACCCCCGACGGATGCCTACTGGAGTACGCCCTGCGCTTCAACTTTCCAGCAACCAATAACGTTGCAGAGTATGAGGCCGCTGTCAATGGGCTGAAGCTTTGTAGGGCGGTGGGGGGGGACGAACGTGTTGCTGCTCAATGACTCACGGCTCGTCGTCCAACAGATCCAAGGGAGCTTCGAGGCCCGAGAAGAAACGATGAAGCGCGACCTTAAGCGCATCCTGGCCGAGCTCCAGAAGTTCAAGAGGGCCGAGGTCAGACACTTATCCCGCTCCAACAACCTCCGGGCAGACGCCTTGTCCAAGCTGGCCTCCTCCTCCGCGGCGGAGCTTGGAAAGGCAATCTACGTCGAAAGTCTGCCATTAATGACGACACACCCCCCGAGAGGCAAAGGCTGACGAATCGTGTCCAGCGCCACCTGGCAAAGGCGGTTCCCAAAGGACGTGATTCTGAGGAGCCCATTGATGATGCCAGCTCGTCGCATTAACTTCGGGAAAACCGTCGACAACATCCCTCTATAAATACACCCCTCACCCTTCCAAAGGGGAGGAAAGAAAAAGAAAATATGAGGATAGATCTCAGTCCCCTCCACCAAATATGAAAAGGTTCAGGACACCCCGCCCGAACAAAAGGGAGGCCCCGGCCATCAGTTGGGCCCACAGCAACTGACGATCGCTTCCACACGGCGGCCGCCGATGGACTACTCCTCTTACCCAAGGGATGGCCCGCTCATCGGTCTTCGACTTCCCTTAGACAACTTGAGACACGGGAACTGGAGCTCCAATGGCGGACCACGCTCATATACTGGTGCCCTATGCGCGCTGACGCAGCGGGCTGACAACCCGATGGACGGGGCAGCCCTGCCAAACCATTCCATTGGGCACTCCAGCCCCCCGCGGGCCCGCTTCCCGACGGCCCGTCGCGTCGATAGGCTATTCCTCTTACACGAGGGATGCCCCGTCTTCCACTCATCGACTTCCCTTGGACAACTTAAGACAGGGGAAGAAGAGGACCTGCGGCGGACCGCCCCTCTCTATCCGCGCCCGTCCCACGGCAACTCCAACCAACAGAAAGGCAAGAGCCCCGCTGATAGAGCAGCCACCAAAGGCCCTCTCCGCCACTCTTTCCTCTATCTTCCCATGGGGCCGGGCCCCGTCCACCTCCTCAGGGGTTTCCCTTCGATGCAAGGACTCCCCGAAGAGACCTTGCAACCCTTCATGGGCGGGACGGCGGAAGACGGCGCAGTGCGCCACCGCCACCTCGTGCTCCTCCCCCAGGGTTTCCCTCCGACCTCCAAGGCCAAGAAGCCGAAGAGACCATGCAACCATTCAACGTACGGGAAGCACAGAAGGATACGACGAGCAATGGAAGAGAAGGAGGGGCGTCCTGTGGATAAGAGTTCACTCATCCTGATGCAGTTGACAGCAGGACGAAAAGACTCCCTAGCTCGCCAACGGATCGAATCACACTTAACTACGGCAGACTTTGTCAGAACTTCATGTAATAGCTAAGTTTAATTTCCTATAAAGATCAATGAAAAAGGTGCTCACGAAACAGTTCAACACCCAAGCGCCATCTACGCACGTCATAACTCAGGAGCGACCCTGGCCGGCCCCCGTGGCGAGTTCGCAAGCCGCCCCAGTTTTGATTGGGAAACGGGCCGAGCTACACGCTCACCCACGCTACCTTTGAATTATACTTGAATTATATACAGACGACAAAGATTCACACATAACATGGCCAAAAACCCACTATATACTAGAAAGCAAGATATCCTACAAATATAACAAGGTGAATTAACGAGACATGCCTCCCTCTGGATCCCCCTACCTATTACAAAAGGTAACACAACAAGGTCAAGTCCCCGAACAGGACCCCCTACTGGTCCGCCCGTTCGCCCCCGTCAGGGCCATCCCGCGGAACGCTGCCCGATCTTTGCTCTCCGGCCCCCGGCCCCTCTGGGTCCACCTCAAGGTCTTCTCCATCATCGTCCTCCTCCTTCGAGGCCGCCAACGCCTCGAAATCAACTTCTAGCGGCGGTTGAAGACAGAGAGCCCTTTCCTTAACCCTCTGGAGGCACGCCTTCCACCCTTCTTCCCAGCCAGTCTCCAACCCCTCTTCCCGGCCCCTTCTCACGCTCCCTTATCTTGACTTGGGCAAGCTGAGGCGCGACGGTCTGCACTTGATACTTCCGGAATTCCTCCGTCTTCTTCGCCAACGCCTCCTCGGTAGCCTTCACCCGTGACTCCAAGTCACCCATCTTGGCCCTGTCCTGTTTGGTTTCTTCCTCCAGCTCGATATAACGGGAGAGGCCAGCCGTGACCTCCCCCTCTAGCTCGGTCTGACGGGCACGTCCGGCATCGATCTTCTCCTCATGCCCCTCCACATGCAATTTGTACTCTTCGATCGACCTCTTCTGCTCCACAAACGACTTCTCCAGCTCAAACCGACTAGACTTCTCCTTATCAAGCTTCACCTTCATCCTCGCTATCGCGAGCTCGGCCTTGACGAGAGCAGAGGCACGGCGTTGCAGGGTAACCATCGCCGTAGCGGCCTGCAGACAAGACCAGGAGAAAATCAAAATCAACGATGATAAGCCCGGGGCATCCCCAACATAGCCCGCTAACATACCTGGGTGATGTTCTACGTCACCGTGGCTCCTAACTGCTCCGTCCCGACGTGCGCCAGGGACTCCCTATCCCAAGGCAGGTGGCAGTTCTCGGCGATCCTCGCCGCCACGCCGGCATCCTCGAAGACCGACTCGCCTTTTCCAACCGGGTAGATCGGCTTGAGGAGGTCGTCCTCCGGAAAGCGCTCAACGTCAGCCTTCTTCAACTTGAACGTCGCCAGCTTCTCCTCGCAGCCGGGAGGTCGGGCCTCTCCAGACCGTACCGGGGACAGTCGTAAGGCCACGTTTCCTCAGTGGCCGACCCTGTGCCAAGGCACGGCCCTGCGGGGCCCCCTTGAGGAGCCGACGTTGGATCAGGAGCCATCGACGACGTTGCCTGCCCCTCATTCTCCCCTTCACCGAACGATGCCTGATCGCGCAGAAGGCCATCCTGTGCCTCCTCGACCTCGAGGTCGATAGTCTGGGAGACCTCGGCATGTCGGCCACCTTCGACGCATCCCCCAACGCCAACACCGACGGCATTCGGCCTATCCATCATCTTCTTCCTCCTCTTCTGACCACTGGTCCCCTCGACCTTTCGGGCCCGCTCCCCCTCACTCGGCCTCAACCTCGTCTTCCCACTCCCGGCGAGGGGCGGGGCAACTTGAACGGCCGCCCCCTGCTCTCCGGCTATCATCTCTTCGGTGATCCGGTCAAGGTCCTCGAACGACAGGCTCATCGTCGAATCTGCAATAAAGGAGAAGTTTAGGGTGAGCAAATTCGAAGTAAAAATTACTCCGCTAAGTTTACCTTCAGGCCAAATAAATCGATCTATCATCTCCGGCTCAGTAAGACGAGCATATTGCCTGCCCTCTGGGGGTACCGCCTCAAGCCGCACCGCCAACTCCGCCTCGACCCGCTAAGGCGGACTTTCTCCTTTACTTCGGGGTTGAGCGTGCCCCACCTCGACCTTAGCATCATATCAACGAGCAGTGAGATAAATACGTACGACCTCCGCCATCCTTTGATCTTACCCGGCAGGCCCCATATCAGGGGATGACCCGTCCTCGCCGACAAATAATAATGCGACCTGAACTTCTTAGCCGAAAAGAAGTATCGAAACAAAGAGAGCGTCGGGCTAACTCCAGTCCTCGCGTAGAGAACGAGGAAACCGACTATCGCGCTAACAGAGTTAGGCGTCAGCTGACATAGCGGCAGCCCGAGGAACTCTAGGATCTCGGGGTATAACGGATGCAGGGGAAACACAAACCCTGTTTGAAACACGCCACGTAGATCCCGACCTCACCATCCCTCGCAAAGCAGATACGCTCCGATGCCGTCGGGAGACGGACCTCATAAGGCGATCTGATGTACTTCGCGCGCACCTTGGGCACGACGTCTATCCCCGCCTCCGACTTCTGACTGGTTATCTCGGCGGGCACTCCCCCGGCTTCGGCGACGGTCTCGTGGGACCGCATGGATGACCCCGCTCGCGCCCCTAAGGGTATCTTCCCTTTCCTAGGTCCCCCGCCTCCTACTGCGGTCCCAGACCCAACACGGCCCCGACGCCCGGGCGATACCCCCTGACAACCTCCACTGACTCTGCCGTGGAGCCACCCGTCGACCCCGATGACGAGGCTGAAGATGACGAAACCATACCAGATACAAGAAAAGAAATATACCTGTCGATTACTCCCTACGGCGGTTGCTGCGGCGGCGTAGACTGCGCAAACTCCGGCAACGAACTCGGCCTTCGCGAAGGGATCGCCTGGATTCAAGAAAACTGCTCTAGCACACTCGGAAGCAAGAAAAATCTCCTGCAGCAACTCCCACCCCTACTTATAGGCATCCGCCCTTCGATCTCCACCGCTCCCACCCGGACACATGTCGCATATCCAGGCGGCCTGACGCTTCACCTGACGCCCCCGGTCACATCCCCACATGTGTCTCTCGATGAATGGTCGGGACGCTTCGATTCCCGCCCGTCTTTAATCCGATGTGACCTCTGCGATTCGGCGGTGATTCGAGGCGGGAAAGTCGAAACATACCCACACCTTTTCCTTTCGTTTGGACTATGCGACTACCCCACGCTCGTCCTAGCCAACGAGGCGGGCTAAGCCCAACGGACCGCCTTGAGGCGCTCCAACCAAGGAGTCGGGAACAGGCATGAGTACGACCAGTCCGACTCACGGACGCAAGCATCAGCTCAATCCGTCGACGCTGGGCGACCAGTAACATACACACCCACTTTGTCGCAACTTCCCCCTACTCCTCACCACGGTGCTCGTCCTAGCGGGAACGTTGGGGGCATTCATCACACGGTCGTACGCATAACAAGAAGACCAGCGACCGCAGAAAACAAATATATATATATATTTCATTTAACTTTTCAGGTCTTCTGCTATACAATACGGGGTCACGCCCGGCCTTACAACATCTCCCTCACTCCCCGACGATTACGAGCGCCCCTGCTCCGTCACCTCCTCTCCGGGCAAGGGCACGTCCAGTTTAGGAAAATTGGCTTTCAGCTCGGGATGCAGGCTCGCCAGTCGGGCTTTCATCTTCTTAATTCCTTGGAGAACGCCTGCCTCCCTCGCCTCCGTCATCATATGGATTAGCTCCTCATCCCGACAGCGGCGGACTGCGGCGTTGATCGCGTCCTGACTGACCATCGCACCGCCCTCTAGCTGCTTCTTCAGGACGGCCTTCTTCTCCATCCCCAACTCTCCCTCCCGGTTCAGCTCGGCTATCCTCCTCTGTTGAACGTCGATCACGTTTTTCTTGCTGGCCGCCGCCACGACGTTCCGCTTCAAGATATCATTCCGCGTCTCCTCTTCCTCCTAAAGACGACGAGCGAGTCGGTCCCCCCTCCCCTTCTCTTCCTCAAGCTGGCGGGCAAGCCAAGCCCCGCGCTCCTTCTCTTCATCGAGCTGGCGGACAAGCCGGGCCCCTCGCTCCTTCTCTTCATCGAGCTGGCGGACAAGCCGGGCCCCTTGCCCCTTCTCTTCCTCCAGCTGGCGGGCAAGCAAGGCCCCCTTGCCCTCTTCTTCCCTCAGATTGTGGGTGAGCCTAGCCGCCTTGCCCTCTTCGCCCGTCAACTGTTGGGCGAGCCTGGCCACCTGCGTCTCTAGAAGCTCGAGCTGCGCCCCATCGCTGGCACGAAGCCGGATTGCCTGCTCCAAATCCGTCTCCCTCTTTCGCAATTGGCTCCGCACCTCCCGCAGTTCGTCCCTCGCCTCATCTCGAGAGGCCCGGATCGAGGCCACAGGAGTGTGGTGCTGCAAGGCCACCGCGGTCGACATCGCCTGCCAAAGAACACGACCCAGTCAGGACGCAAATTTGGAGACCCCGAACGCAAAATAGGAAGTTCAGCTTACCTGCAGGATATGCCACACAACGGTGTCGCACAACCTCTCCGTCCCCACGTTGGTTAAGGATTCGCGATCCCGGGGCAGCACGAAATACTCTGACAGCCGGGCCGCAACCCCAGCATCCTCGAAGACCGACTCCTCCCGGCTCACCCGATAGGGCATTTGGTGAAGGTCCCCGCCAGGCATGGCCTCAGCCTCTCGCAAACTGGGTGCGCCTCTCTCTCCATCTCCCACGGGAGAATTCCATAGGGCCACTTCTCGACGGGAGGAGGCCGACGGCGCTTACATGAGGTCAGAACCCTCGGGGAAGCCGTGCTGACTATCTCCGGGTAGGGCGGGCCACCTGACACGACCCCGCCAGCTCGAGCGAAAGGTACGTCCGGTTTGGACCCCTGTCGCTTCCTATTCACCTCATCTGCGGCCGGAGCCTCGGGGACAGTGCTGACCGCGCCCAGATCGGTCGAAGCATCAGGCGCGACCCCGCCAGTCCGAAAGGTAGGAGCACCCGGCTCGGGACACCGCTGCCTCTTGTTCGCCTCCTCCGCAATAGGAACCTCGATGTTCCGCTTTTGGGCGGCCACCTCTGCTGGTGCTTCCTCGCCCATCACGCCCTTGCCCTTATCCACGGGGACGGTCTCTTTCATTGCCCTCATTCCGGCCGCCCTAAGCACCTCCTCCCGCGAGAGCATCAGATCCTCACCTGCAAAAAAAGAGAAATCAGTGTAAGTCTACATAGAGGCCCGCCAGAAGGAGAATACCTTTGGGCCAAAGCTCCTGGGCGAGCCGACCATCCTGCGTCAAGTTCGTCAGCCGGCGGTCCGCCTCAGGTAACTTGCCAAAATCTGGATGTTACCCAGGAGTTCGTCCGTCATTGCCACCACTTCGCTCACCAGAGGATTCAGAGCCCCCCAGTTCGACATCAACACCACGTCTGCCGGCATCACAACGAAAACGAAGCTCTCCGCCCAACCATCATCAGTGGCCGGCACCCCGACAATGAGCTCTCGTCCCCTCCTCGCGTGGACGCAATAATACGTCCCACACTTCCTCACCCCAAAGAAATACTGAAACATCGCTAAGGACGGACTCAAAGAACTGGCGAGACACAAGACGACAAATCCAACCAACAGACTAAAGGAGCTGGGCACCAGCGCGCAGATCGACAGCTCCAGGAAATTCAGAAGATGGAGAAGCTGAGGATGAATGGGGAAGCGGAGCCCTAACTCGAGGGACCGGACATAGACTCCGACTTCGTCGTCGCAAGCCCAACACACCCTCTCGTCGGGCCCGGGCAGCCGCACTTCACAGGGCGGACGAACGAACCTTGCGCGGATCTCCCAGATGTTAACCCGATCCAGCTTATACGGGATAGCCGCGACCGACCTCGGTGCGTCTTATCGGCCTCTACGCCGTCCACCACCCTCCATCGATTCCCCCTCCTCATCCCACTACTACCGCCGCACTCAAAGAAGGAGACCATCGATAGATGAACTGGGAAATTACCTGGCCGAACTGTCGAACTGAGGAGATGGCCGGAAGCAGATCCCCGATAAAGGCACCGGCGGAAGCGTTGGTAAACGATGACTGGAAGCAGAGAAGCGAGAGCGGATACAGAAATCGCGAGAAACTTTCCACCAATCCTCTCCCCCATACTTATAGCAAACCTAGGGCCATCCCGACCGTCGCCGCGCCGCCACGTGGCGTCCATCGACGCACCTCTGACACCTCGTCTGCCGTGACAGTCATTTCAACCACGCATTACCCATCCAATGGCAAAAACGCATCGACTTCCGCCACCCCTTCGAATCGCAATAATGGCTATCAGGGCGAGAACCCCGAGACCATATCCGTCGCTTCCTAATATGGGGCAAGGTCCGAGCTGTTATCGACGGGAAGGGAGAGTGATACGCCATCCGAGTCGAGCCGGAGGACCGCCCCGAACTTGAATGCCGGGGGCAATTGTTACGACCTAAAGATCGTGATAGCCCGACTTTCTATCCCCAATCACTAAACTCCCCACCTACGTCATTCCTCCGTCACGAAGGCCGATGGGCCCAACGCTGGGGTGCCAATCCCGCGACATCAGAGACTGTGCGCTTAACTCACCCACGGCAGAGCGCCAGGTTACCCCGGAGCCCGATACGTTCGAAGGAAGGGCGCACCCTATTATGGACGGTGGTAGAGCCGCACCTCTCCAGGATCTGGGTTGGTAGCACCGTACCTCGGACGCCATCAAGGCGACCTGGCGATCCTGAGCCGCACTCCTTCTGTCACCAGGGTGACCCGGCGACCCCATCGGTAGCGCCGTATCTTGGACGCGTATCGACAACTCTCTGGCACATCGGACACGACAAACAACCTAGTACAAAGGATGCTACTGACAGTAACGCCGCCCGACCGTCTGGCAAAGCACCTCTTGGCCGCTGCGCCCCTTGACACTTAATGATTTCGGCCCTGATACCCTGACGAAAGCGCCCCTGGTCGTTGCGCTGTCTGACAAAAGCGTGGCTGACACTCCTGTTCCTGACATCCTCGTCCGAAGCTTCCGCTAACAGCAGGGCCAGCTCAGCACGCCGAGTCAGCATGCCAGGTCAGCCCCACCTAACCGCCTCCGACCGGTATAAATACCCCTTCACTTCTTACGATAGAGAGGTTGGCAAATTTACTCTCAATCTTATTACTCACATACAAGAGCAAAGGTCGTCCATATCTTTGTTCTTCCTATCATAGCTCGTCACATACGGTCGACTCACCCTCAGTCCGACATACGTGCCTAGCCCCCGCTTTAAGTCATATTACTGACTTAGGCATCGGAGAGGCTAAGGGTTGGACCACAACCCGGTCTTTCTGACGAGTTGTTCCTTGCGCAGGATAGCTCGTCCCCCCGGTCGTGCTCGCCCCCGGCTCCAGCGGCTCGGCCCCCCTCGCCCGAATCCTGCCGGATCCGACACCGTGGTGGGCCTTAACAACCAGTTCAGGCTCTACACCTCATTTATCACCTGTCAAATAGCCTACCCAAACCCCGCAACAGGACCAAATAAGAAGTGTTTGCCATTTAAAATCCAAACGAATAAATAGAACAGAAGCATCACATATACACAAAAAATATCATGATTTTTTCAACACATTTGTCAGGGCCGTTTTTTTATTAATTTATTTTTGCCATACGCTTTATAGGTTAATATTATTAGCAGCGTGTGCCAATTTGGCTTATCCTTCTTGGTATTATTTTTGCCATACGCTTTATAGGTTAATATTATTTGCAGTTTGTGCCAATTTGACTTAACCATCTTGGTAGTAAATAAAAAAAACACATATGGAATGGCATTGGTTTCATCACCAGAACCTTCTTCCACCAGTATTCCATTGGCAGGTCAACCCAAATTTAACACATTCTAATTTCTGTATAACCCTTTGTCTTATATTGGTCTGTCTCATTTTAAATTATTTCATATTAGTGTTATGGTTATTTTAAATCGTCATTATAAGTTCTTCACAGCCTATATTGTATACATTCCAAGATCAAACTTGTTTGAGATGATCTGTTTGGTGGCAATGAATTATAGAATTTTGGGGTTTGTTGCTGTTTCTTGTAAAGTATTTTTTCCGAGCAGAATGTTCTTCATTGTAACCATTTTGTATAATGATAAACCCAAGATGTTACCTTAAATCATTTGTGCAACTCATCATATTTCCTGAAGGGAACCTCTTGGTAACATGTCTATATCTATTGTTTTATGGGTTTGATGACGAAAAATTAATCAAATGATTATATCCACTGACCAAATTGACTCCCTCTTATGTTATTGCTTCCATTTTCTCCTCCCTTGGTTTTTTGTGCACTATCTCAATATGTCAAATATATGCAATTTTTTCATGTAAGAGAATGCGTATAATTATAATTATACCCTTACCGTAATTTATCTGCCCCTTCATTTTTTCACTTCAATTATCTCCATAAAAGTGTGGTCTTTGTTGGTTTCTTTTCTTCAATGTTCATATGTAGCACATGATCTTTTTTTTCTTTTTCGGTAAGGTTCCTAAATGGTGATAAAATAAGAGAAATCCATATTTTGGTCTTATTTTAGCACTTCAATTTTTATTGGTTCCTTTTCTTCAATGTTTATTTTTAGTGCACAGGAAGTTTTTGAGGTTTGAGGTTTCAGCCAAAACCACTTGGTTTCAGCCATTTCATCTTAGTTTCGAAGGGGACCGATCCATAACTATGCTTAAAAATCGATTTTTGGTTTGAAACTTAAAATACGGGCTAAAATATTAACTATTAAAAATTTATATAATACCTTATTAGTATAAAATCAAGGCGTGATTTCACAATAAAGTGTAAAAAACCTACCTTTATTGTGTTTGAAACCAAAACTGTCAAATCCGACATTGAGGCTGCCTGAATTCTTTGGGGAAAAAATGTCAAATAAAATGAACCCAACAAAAATTCTAAATCAAAATGTCCAAAAACCCTAGAAAAGGAAAAAAGAACATTAGAAAGAACTAACATGTCATCATCGTTGTTGTCGCCGCCTATCGCCGGAGGTGATTTCATCATCGTCATCCATGATCGTGGGCGTTGTTTTTTTGTACCACAATAGCCTCTGTCGCTTTTCATTTGGGCTTTTGCTTTCTTTTTTTTTGTTTTTTGTTTTTTGTTTTTTTGTTTTTTTTGTTTTTTTTTTTTGGGGGGGGGGGGAGGGTGTTGGGGTTTGGTTGGTTTTATAATGGGTGTGTTTGTGTTTGTGTTTACTAACTGGGGTTTATTAAATGAAGTATGGGTTTTGATTTGTGTGTAAATGAAGTGTGTTTTTATAAAGGGTTTGTTTGGGTTTGGGTTTGTCATGAATTCATATTCAGACATATATATATATATATATATATAGGAAAATTTTCAAATGCAAACATTTCGCACGGTGCGAAAATGTTTTTAGTTTTTTTTTGAAATTTTTTTTTTCAAAAATTCTTTTTTCCACCCTCATTATATGTTGGTATACCCCCCTCAAAAAATAATGGTTGAGAAATAATGCCATTTGGCCTTCGATCAAGGCATTTCATCAAATTCGCACGTTTTGAGACCGTTAAATTTGTAACGGGTGGATGAGTGCTCTAATGCCCAACGGGTTCACCCATTATTTTCCCTGGGGTATATAATTGTATGGATTAAACATCAAAAAAAGAATTTTTGAAAAAAAAAATTTCAAAAAAATAAAAAAATTGTTTTCGCACGGTGCGAAAAGCCCTTTTTTCGCATTTGAAGATCCCTCTATATATATATATATATATATATATATATATATATATATATATATATATATATATATATATATATATATATATATATATATATAAAAATTTGAAACCAAAACTTAAAATAAACCTGACGAAACTAACAAACCAGTCAAAAGCAAAATTAAATTTTGAAAGCGACCGAGACCGAAACCGAAACCGAAACTGAGAATAGAGTTCTGAAACCTTGGTGCATGATTTCTAGCTCCTTTTCTTGAAGGTTCCTGTATGGTGCTTAACATTACATTTGTCATTTACTAGCATTATAACATTGGCACTAATGTATGTGGCCTTCTAAAAATCCATTCCTTAAATTTGTTGTTTTTGATATTCATCTCTCAAAACTTGGTATATGCTCATCAATCCCTCAAATCTCGCAAGTTACACACCAAATAGAGACCTCCATGATGTTGGGTAAAAGGTGTCATTGATGAAGTCTCATGATTGTTTTGCAGCCTTGACTGTGTTAACTTCAGGGTTCCTCGGTACATTGGTTGCTGCCTAGCAAAACACACGGTACATACGGTACTCGAGAGGACTGATTGTTCTACAAAGAAAAGATTTTCTTTGATTACTGTTGCAAATAAACAATTTGATTGCTCTTCTACTCGGGATACTCATTGTCGAATGCTTCATGAGTACTATACATGATGTCATTTCTCTGAAAACCGTTCCTATCTCGCTGACGGATTCCCTTGTTCTTTGCTCCCTGAAGGTACCGTGCGATCACAAGTGCATATTATCGGGGAGCTGTCGGTGCTCTCCTCGTCTATGACGTCACTCGGCACGTAACCTTTGAGAATGTTGAGAGATGGCTGAAGGAGCTACGAGATCATACCGACGCCAACATCGTGATCATGCTGGTGGGGAACAAGGCGGACCTCCGTCACCTAAGAGCGGTCTCCACAGAGGATGCCAAGGCGTTTGCCGAGAAGGAGAGCACATTCTTCATGGAAACATCTGCGCTCGAGTCGTTGAACGTTGAGAATGCATTCACTGAGGTGCTCACGCAAATCTATCGAGTGGTCAGCCGGAAGGCGCTTGATGTTGGCGACGACCCTGCCGCTTTGCCAAAGGGTCAGACCATCAACATGGGCAGCAAGGACGATGTATCTGCCGTGAAGAAAGCCGGCTGCTGTTCGTCTTAGTTATATTAAACCCAGGGGGAGGCGACCTTTTCTTTTGTTATGCGCATCTCCAGTACTCATGTTTTTGATTTTCTACCGTTGGCTTTGATTCTTACGGAGATGTGATTAGCTTTATCCTGCCGAACGTCCCTCTTTTTAGGCACCGAGTTTGAAAGTGATATACATCCTTTTTGAGGGTTTCTAGGTTTCTATGGCTATGGCCTATAGGTTAGGGATCCAAAGATGTGTTGCCTTTGTGTTTGCTATTATTTTTAGGTTCACCAGTGGATTACAGATGTATTAATTTGTTAGAAATTTGTTTTGCTGCTCAAATGATGGCTTGTTTGTTTCGTTCTCGTATCGTTTCCTTCCGGAATTTTCCTGTCCCACTAATAGTAATAGTGCATGCTTCGCTGCTCGGATCCTCGTTCTGAATTTAGCATCTGTTCAAACTCCTGCAGCTTAATGGAGTTTTTGGGTGGTGGTCAGTTTGAGATCGGAGCATAAGGAATCTGCAAGTTCTGTATTTGTACCGTTCTTATGTCTCTTGCCTTTTCTCAAATTAGCAACATTCTGCAGAGACGTTATGTTAATCTAAACGGAATATCATCACGTTATGTTGATCTTAATGTTGTATCATCGTGCAATCTTACTACGTGTATCTTTGTAAGAGTCCTGACCATGTATGAGGCCGGAGAGAAACGACGGAGCTAAGAGCCGACATGCCACCATCTGATGGAGAAGGAGTGCCTATTGCAGCTGCCGCGAGCGGGAAGTCAAATGGGAAGTAGCCGTTGAATTAAGCGGAGTCGTTGGATTGAGAGTCCAATGAACCTGCACCCTTGAACCATGATTTGATCTCAGCCGGCTGACAGTTGGAATAGAGAGTTGCGAGCCGTTAGATGATGGGAACCCAGATAACTATAGTGTGCGACGACGCAGCTGATTCTTCTCTTATCTCCAGCTGCCAAGGGGGTCCTGTGCGAGTGGGAGGAGGCTCAAATATTCTAACCGAATTGGGGCGTTAGCTGTCAGAGGGAAGCATTCTATATGAGAGGAAGTAAGAGTGATTGTTTTGTTATCCTGAATATTGATTGAATCCAAATTTCGTAAGCTTTGTTGAGCTTGCCTTCTTCGTTTCTTTCTTTTTCATTGTTTTCATTTGTTCTTTGAATTCTTTTGAATTATTTGATTTGTTCTGCAATTCAAACCTATTTGCTTCAATGGGACGACCAAGTAGGCCACCAGGAGAGGAGGAGTATCCAGGAGGGGTGGAACCCTCACAATTGGTATCAGAGCCAGTCGGTGCTACGGGCGTTCACCAGGTGTTTGATGATTTGCATCAACGAACCAATACTCTACATCAGGAAGGAAACACGATTACTGAAAGAATCCAAAAGCGCGAAAAGGAACGCTGGGCAATCTACCGCCAGTTCCAGCTGCAATGGGAGCTTCGACAACAAGAATTCAAGGCCACTCGGCCTCTCATCGAGCAGCAATGGACCAAGATTCAGTCCCAGAGGAGCGTCCATGGCGGTGGCCGGCGTTCTGTTCTCCACACCAGCAACCTCAAGCGACAGAAGAACCACGAGGTCAATGGCAAGGAAGTTGAGGTCGAAGATGACGAAGACAACAACAGCAACAACCAAGGTTCGGCTGCTAACAATCACAAGGCGGATCCGATCATCGATCTTCTCAACTCCGAGGTCCTTCTGGATGTCGGACATCAGATATCGGATTTTCCCATCGTGATCAAGAGATCCGTAAACGGACCGCACTCGTCTTTATTCACTGTGGTCACTGCCGAGAGATTCTCCACCGTTCGGTTGCCCCTGCTGCTTGAGAAAGTATCGCACGGGCAGTTGCAGGCGCTATCGAGTGTTCCGAGTGATGATCCATTGCTGAATCTATCGCTGGATCAGGATAAGCCATCGGCTTATGTATGCACTCTGTTGGTTTTGATGGAAGGGAAGGGTGTTGATGCGACGAATAATGAAGAAGCAACGGGTTCCTTTCAAAATGATGAGGTCCTGGAAGCTACTTCAGGCTTGGAATGCAAGCAAAAGGATGGTGTGGCCAGTGTAGAGTTGCATGAAAATGGTGGTCTTGGTTCATCTGCAAGTTGTGGAGAGCGTGGAAATGTAGGCCAAAGTAAATTTGACACTGAAACTCTTTCAAGAGTAGACTCCCTTATCACAAGTTCCATATCTCTACCAACTAGTGCTTCTGATTATGTTGATGATGAACATGTAGAGGATGTAGAAGACTATTTTGCTGCATTTGGGAAAGGGAAACTGGAAGGCTGGCATTTGCCCGATAAGGCAATTGACTTGGTAGATGAAGCTTGTGCGAATATGACAGTGCAGCTCAATAGCCAGCCCGAGGAGATTGACAACCTAGAGAGGAATAGTATTCATTTAGAAGTAGCGTTGCATGCATTGGAGGAGAAGAAGGACAAGGCGAGCAAAGCTCGGCTATTTGAGGTCAAGAAGGAACTGAATGATTTGATGGACAAACTGCAGCCTTTGAAAATGAAGTATACAAAGGAGAAGGAAAGGATCGATGAGATACGAAAATTGAAGCAGCGCCGTGAGGACTGGTTGTATACTCTTCAGGAGGCAGAAAGGAGGATTGATTTGTCTCGTGTTGCAGACCTTAAATATGGGGCCCTCCAGGAGATTGACAGTGCAATTGCAAAGCTTGATGAGGAAACTGGTGACAACTTGATGTTGACTGAGATTGTTGGCCCTGAGCAAATCGCAGAGGTTGTTAGCTGCTGGAAATGGTCCAATGCAAAAGAGTTGTATTTTTATGCATTAGTAACTGGAAATGGTTGGACTATGAATTGGCCTGAGGAGGATAGAACTATCACTTGCCGAAGTTTACTGAGGTCAATAATAGTTGACAACTTCAAGATGGGGTTATTGTCGTTGGTACAGGAGATGGAGATGAAACAACTAGGTCTCCAAGCTCCTCCCAAGCCACCGTGGAATGGTAGGATGCCACAGAGAGTTACTACTTGTTGGGAGAACTGGGATATAGGAAGACGACGTTGGCGAGTGATTGGGCGAAGAAGTCCATCAGTGGTGATTGTTGATACTTCAGAGTCCCAGAATTCTGGGGTGGGTGATGACACCACTACGGTAGTGTTTCTTGCAGGTGAACTCTTGAAAGAGACAAATCCTGTCATCAAGGATGGACTACAGGGAATTGATGATATTTCACGAATCCAGCAGACGTTAGAGGGGAGTATGAGCGTCCAAGTTGGGTTGCTTCAGGCTCTACAAAGGGTTGATGCGGCTACAGGTGAAAATGTGCAGAATTTTGTCAAAAATACCGACCGGGTGGTTCTAGGGTCTTGCGAACTGTTAAAGGGAAATTTTTGCTTCGATCCAGGAGGAATTGAAATGGCAGTGCCATCTTCTGTCACCGGCTTGAGACCATCATTGCTACTGTTTCCCTCTCCAAGTAACCCTCCAAGAATCATGTTCATCATTGTCAGACGGATTGCTATGGGAGCACGTGTTAATGTCATGAGGCTACATTTCGATGTAGGAGCAATTCTTCATCCACGACCGAAAACGTTAGAAGTGGTGAGCCTTGCTAGGTCATCTCGAAAAATAAGTGCCGAGCAAGACAAGGATGCCAAACTAGAAACTGTAACTGAAGTTGCAGGTACTAGAGCTTCTGAAGAATCTATTGCTTATCAATATGAGTTTGTTGATTGTATTAACACTCTAACTCCCTTGGAGAAGTCGGGGTTCTGTGAAGGAGTGGAAGCTACCACATGGTCAGAAAGACGAGATACTGTCGCAGAGCTTACTAAACTAGCTTCAACAATGAAAATTGCTCAGGGTGACTTTAGTGAAATTTGCCGAACACTTGTTACAGATGTTAACCTTGTCGTTTCTGTTGGGGCTATTCAAGCAAATGGGAAGATGGAGTTGCATCGAACACTATCTCAGGTCATATCTAAGAGGAAGAGGATTCTCATACAGAGGCAAGGGTTGAGTTATATTCAATTCTTGGACCAGCTGATTATAACAAAATTCAGGGGAACAAATTGCTTAAAGAAGTACTTCCCATTTGATCAGGGCCGGGTGGAGCTGTACGAAGAACAGAGTGTTTGGCAGCAAGTGAACAATATTATCAAGAGCCACTGCTGGGAATTCAGGATGAAGTTGGAGAAAGATAGTGCTGAAACCAGGTTAGATGGCAGGAGACATTTCTGCTTTGACCCAGGAGAAGGCATGGGAATTCATCACAAGGGTATCATGTTCTGGTCTGACAATGGAGCTTCCACAAAATTTCATCTCAAAAGTACGGTTGAGATCCTTACGATGGAGAGGATAAGTAAATATCTGAACAAACCCACAGTTCTGAATTCATTTTCATTCGACGAATGAGTTGTACACTGTCTGGAGGACCTTTGGAAAAGAAGCGACACTACTCGACCTTGAGGTCAAGGTCGATTTTAAGGGGGATGGATTGTAAGAGTCATGACCATGTATGAGGCCGGAGAGAAACGACGGAGCTAAGAGCCGACGTGCCACCATCTGATGGAGAAGGAGGGCCTATTGCAGCTGCCGCGAGCGGGAAGTCAAATGGGAAGTAGCCGTTGAATTAAGCGGAGTCGTTGGATTGAGAGTCCAATGAACCTGCACCCTTGAACCATGATTTGATCTCAGCCGGCTGACAGTTGGAATAGAGAGTTGCGAGCCGTTAGATGATGGGAACCCAGATAACTATAGTGTGCGACGACGCAGCTGATTCTTCTCTTATCTCCAGCTGCCAAGGGGGTCCTGTGCGAGTGGGAGGAGGCTCAAATATTCTAACCGAATTGGGTCGTTAGCTGTCAGAGGGAAGCATTCTAAATGAGAGGAAGTAAGAGTGATTGTTTTGTTATCCTGAATATTGATTGAATCCAAGTTTCGTAAGCTTTGTTGAGCTTGCCTTCTTCGTTTCTTTCTTTTTCATTGTTTTCATTTGTTCTTTGAATTCTTTTGAATTATTTGATTTGTTCTGCAATTCAAACCTATTTGCTTCAATGGGACGACCAAGTAGGCCACCGGGAGAGGAGGAGTATCCAGGAGGACATATGAGGAGGTTTTGTTAGACGGCGGCTGATAGAACCGGTCTCTGCTCTTTTTAGTCTTTACTCTTTTGGATGATTGGCACTGATTATGGCCATCTTCATATCTTATAATTTACATGAATTTACAAGACCGTGTTGTTATTCACATACGGTGTGCTCTTGCATTATGGCTGAAATTTTCACAGTTTTTGCAACAATAGAGCATTTTTACCCACAGATATGATTACATGCATATGAAACACATAGATGAGATCCCTATATTGTCCATGGACCATGGGTCAATCATTTTTATATGATTACAGATCCATTAAAGTTATCCTAAATAAGTTTCTTCTTTCAGCAGTAATTAAACAGAGCAGAACATGGTGGAATGGAGATCATGCAGCAGTATCTGATCAAACACTGGACACCAGATCCTAAAAAAGGTAGAACTCCGATTTATTATAGATATAGTATATGTAAGCAGTATTTTTGTTACATAACACCCTCTTGCCATCTCTCATTTACACAGAAAGTTTAAGACCTCAATGCACATCAAACACAGACTATCTCCCGTCCGCGGTCGCAGCGCCCATTAGCTGTACTGTGAGGCCAGTAACGGTCCTCCTCTAGATGGTGTGACGAAAGCTTTCCCCTCTTGTGTCTCCCTCCGTCGTCAAGCATCTGGTCGGCCTCGTCATGATGACCCTGGTGTGGCCGGCTGCGTTTAGCCGGCCTCTCTGCAGGTGTAGGGTTGCAGCCGCCGCCACTGCTGCTGACCCGTTGCGTACTGATCATTCTAAGCGGCCTCTTGTGCACAGCTAAAGGGGCAGGGGTTTCCAGGCCTGGAATACAAGTAGACAAGCAACGCAGGGAATAAGGTTAATTACGGCATAGAATTTACACTAAAAGGGACATGGAAAAATTTGATTGCTTTAAGTTGAACATGCAATCGTACCTGCACCTTTCTCGGCACCGGCACCAAGGGCTGTCGAGCGCACGAC
>JAULAV010004810.1:0-25002 GCA_030789695.1 Scilla litardierei | reverse complement strand
GCATTGGCACAAAAACACAAAAAAATGAAAGAAAACTAAAAATCACGAGAGAATGGATATGAAACACCAGAAAACAACGGAAAATCACGAAGAAGACGCGCGTGAATATATAAAATATAAACGCACGTCAAAATCCTCCAAGCTGAACCCTTCCTCATCGTCGAGAAAGACGAGTGAGAGTAGGAGCTCGGAGGGAAAAATATAAGGGAAGAAACAGAAATAAAGAAAATAAAATCCTAGATCGCCCGTCAGAGCCAACGAAATCACGACACACTAAGCAATCATGCTATAAACACATCACCAAACCCAGGAATTTGAGTCCGTACAAGTGTCGTTGGCCCACGCGGTGAAGCACGAGTGAGTGTGATCGTGAGCTAGCAGACGGTGTCACTATCTAAATTGTGCAATAAAGCTCCATATACACATACCCAAGGAATGACCTAAATATCGATTCAATTCGAATAAGCGGTGAATAATAGCTCAAGCATGCATGAGAATAGAGTAAGAATCGAAGCGTATCATGTGTCGGGGACTCGATTGCTAGGAACTAGAAGATCACCACACTATAGCCTAGATAACTGCTAGAAAATTCATGTGCCAAGTGTGTTCGATAACGAAGGAGGTTGAGAAGGTGTGAAGTAGAACACTCGGTGCAAATTCTCGCCTTCCCTTTATTCACGGTGGATAGAGATGATATTCACAACGGAATTTTTTTTGGGTTTTGGGTATTTGTATTTTTTTTGTTTTTGGCTATACACATTTTTTTCTTCCCACTTTTTTCTTTTGGATTTTTCTTCTCTCTTTTTTTTTCTTTTTGGGCTTTTGGATTTTTGGCTATGTACTTGTGTACTCTCCCAAGTGGGAGAACGGTACACGATGAGGGGATTTGCAACAAGTAAAACAAAAAAGAAATCGAAATCTAAACACTTGGGCAAAAAAAATTTCTCTCGAATAAGAGCATAAGCTAAGTGGGTTATCTTAGTCCTATTGGTAGAGTCCCGACACATGCGAAATGAAGTGTAATACATATATATATATTTCATGCACAGAGAAGCAGATAGTAAAAGCAAAATACCGCATATTCGAAATTGAAGCATGATAGTCCAGGGGTCAACCAAGGACATGTATATAAATCAGAATCACAATGTAGAAGCACACCAAACATCTAGTTACAACAAACAACTCACACAAAATCAAAGTGAACCCACGAAGCATGAAATGCAATAGGACTCGGCTTCCTCGGGTTAATGAAAGTGATTATCATAGCTAAGCTAAGTGTGTGTGTGTGTAGATCCGTGGCAATTCATCATGTGGGGTCATCTCTAGGAGAGAGAGAATAAAAAGGAAGAAAGAAAAAGAAAAACACGATGAAAACGACTCAAAACGGTGAAAAAGACGCAACTGACGCACAAAGTGCGACTCCCCCAAGCTGAAACTTGCATTGCCCTCAATGCAATAAGAGTAAATACGGGAGGGCAACAAAAATGGGTGGGAAGTACGCACCGACACAAAAAATTGAAAAACAAGAAAGTCCCACAAAACGAAAAAGAAAAAGAAAGAAAAATAAATACACAAATAAAAGATAGAAAAGCACATCCAAAGAACACATATAAACAAGCACACGACAATGACAGCACACGACAACACACACACAAATCGATTTCCCCCAAGCTGATCATGAAAATGCTAGCGAAGTGATAAGATCAATGCGATGCAGAAATAATGGGCTAGGGGGAAAATCGGAAGAGAGAAAATAGAAAGAAATCAAAATGCAGGAGAGGTAGTGTCCTCGTCCTCCCCGGAAGAGGATGGGGGGTGTGGTCGGGAGAGGTGATGGGTGTGCGGAGAAGTGGAGAAATGGGTGGATGGATGGGTGCGGTGGTGGTGTGGATGATGGGTGGAGTGTCAGTGGTAACGGTAAGTGGGAGGGATATGGCGACCAATGTGGTAGGAGTGGGTAATGATTTCGAGCGCACAACTAATTTCTTGCGGCGCGAATATGCAACAGTGATGGAGGAGGGTGGTGGGAGTGTAGGATCTACGATAGTGGAGAAGAAGTGGAGGGAGTGGGGATGATCACCTAGGGGGGATGGAGGAGGTGATGATCGTGATGGAGGAGGTGATGATCGTTGAGGAGGCGAAGGAGGTGGTGATGGTGCTGGAATAAGAGGAGGTGGACTGTGAATGTGTGTAAGGAAACGGAGAATGGCGGCCACGTTTCGCTCGAGTGCGAGGAAACGTGGGTGTGAAAAGAAAGAAGTGGATGGGTTCGAGGAGGTAGTAGAGGATGCGTCAGCAAATAGAGCAGCGACCTCAGCCTCAAGAGCGAGGCGAGCAGATGTGGCCTGACGAACAGCAGAAGAGGTACCGGCGGCAGTGGTCGTGCCGGCACCGGAGGCAAGGCCTAAGAGGGCCGTAGTGAGTGCCTCAAAAGAAACAGTGGCAGAAGCCGGGGTCGTGACACTAGGGCCGGCCCCGGGATCTCCTCTGAATGCAGGGATATCCTGCTCGCCTAAGTGGGCGGCAGGGGACGGTGGTCGTGGTGCGTCAGGTAGTGGAAACTGAAGATGCAACCCCCCACAAACTCTGGATCAGGAGGGAAAGACCAGTCTGACTCAAGATGAATAGCCATATGGCCAGGATTAGGCAGAGTGGTATATGTGACAGGGGGTGGCCATAGTAAAAGATATACCGACCCATGCCTCGCGGCTTGATCATGTGGGTATGCCACAGGACATCAAGATCTAGATATGTGGATCTTGCTACATGCGACAAGTCGCGGGGAATAACGACGTTGAACTCGGGATGTAAGGCAATGAGGGTAATGAGGCCCCCACAACAATATTTGTCCTTTCCGGTGCGGCTAATATGAAGGAGTTTTTGAATTAGCCATGCACTGCCATTAATAGGTATGCGGGGGCCTCAAAAGCGATCCCGTCAACACCGGGAATGAAATCGAACGTCATAGCCCAAAGGATAAAAAGGTCAGGGATAGTCACGGTTCCGGACTCATCCCGGTGAAAGAAAGTGCTAGATATGATGCGGTGGGCTAGACGAAAGACAGGGTGGATTATGGAGGAGGCCTTGGCCTTGCCTCGAGGATAACGATCATGAAGGGTGAGGCGACCCCAAAAATAATCGACATCAAAGTTGCGATGAAATTCATAGGGATGGATATCGGCGTCGAGAATGGGGAAACCGAAAATGTTGTTGATTGTGTTCACATGAGTGCGGTAGTTTCGGTTTCGGAGGCGAAAATCAATGATTGACCCCCCTCAGTTTTTAGAGTCGAGAGGAATTCGAGTGTGAGGGCAGGGTATGATGGTGCATGTGAGTTTAAGAAGCTTAGCCATCCTAGGTTTGCAAATAGAGTCTCAACACCGGAGAAAACTCCGAGATCGATCAGGGTTTGAGCATGGGCAAACTTAGTGGATAAATGAGATCGTTGGTTGAGTCAATTATAAAAATCTTTATGCGCTAGACTCAAGAAACTGATTCCCTGTGGGCCCATCAGCGGGTCCGCCATGGGAATGATGGGTTGGGTAGGAGGTCGGGTAGGAGGAGGAAGAGGAGCACGTTCACGCGGTGGATGTGTGGATTTGTGTCTCTTGCGAGAAGGCTCCTCTTCCCGCATGATTCCCTTACCCTTATCTTTGTCTTTGGCCATGAGAGTGAGGTGATGCAATGTGAATGCAAGATTTTATAAATTCACACAAACAATGGCAATAGAGCAAAATTATAAAACTAGGGCAATGTAAAAATAGAGCTCATGAACAAGTGTATCCAGTAGCGAAGCGATTCCTTGCTCGCAAAGGACCCCATGCAGCGTAATGTAGGAGTATGTGAAGCCGCCGCTCGTCAAACTAACAAGAGAAAAAAGATTTCGAAGTGGGGGGATTAGCGCTAGCGTTTGGGCGAAATTGGGAATGAATGTGGTGGAGGGGGTGGGATTGATGTATAGAGAGAGAGAGAGAGAGAGAGAGAGAGAGAGAGAGAGAGAGAGAGAGAGAGAGAGAGAGAGAGAGAGAGAGATGGAGGAAATGTGGGAAGTGAGATTAGGAGTAGTGGGAGAGAGAAATGAGACCGTTTGGGATGAAGGGGAGAGGAAATGACCGTGAGAGAGAGAGAGAGAGAGAGAGAGAGAGAGAGAGAGAGAGAGAGAGAGAGAGAGAGAGTTCAGGTGAGAAATGAAATCAGGTGAGGGGAGGGGTTATTTATAGGGTTAGGCGAACCGATCGGGTAAGATCTCACCCGATCGGTTGGGTTAATTTTCGAAAATTCTCGTTGGTCAACAGCTATAGGCGAACCGATCGGGTGAGTTTTCACCCGATCGGTTGACCGCTTCACAAATTTCCCGAGAGCACTGTATTCTCCACCCGATCTGCCACTCGATCTGCCACCCGATCCAGCTTCAGCTCAACCGATCGGTTGATTTAACACCCAAATTTCCCGAGAGCTTTGCTATTGTCAACCGATCTACCACCCGGTCATCGGCATGTGCCACCCGATCGGTTGGCTGATGTCTTGATACGGCCATCTTCAGATACGGCTCAACCGATCGGTTGATGCATCACCCGATCGGTTGAGGGCAATTTCCTACACAGGTGCAAAAATCATCTAAGTCTCCCGATAAAAATCACCAAGCAGAATTTATTCACTAAAAAAATAAGAAAACTAATCCTATAGATAACGACAAGGGTTTAGAACATGGGTTACCTCCCATGAAGTGATGTTGTTTAAAGTCGTTTTCTCGACTCCCGGTATATGCTCTTTAAGGGGGTTGGTGCGGGTGATGCCCAATGATCGGCATCCTTTCAGCTTTTGGAGCAGCGGCCTTTGTCGGTGATAGAGGTGACAGGTAGATGCTCTCAACGATCCTCCCGCTGGTGGTTTCTGGGTGCTTCTCCCTCATGTTAGCGTCTACCGCCACTCTTCGTAGGATCCGGACTTCGTCAGCAGTGAGTCCCAAGGGCTCTTTTCCCTTGCTCCTTGTCGGAGCAACCTTCTTGAATCCGGGAGGAGTTGTCCGTGAGACACACACTTCTCCAGCTACTTCTTCTTATTTCAATCCGACGTGCTCCTCAAGACTCCCCAAGCTATCGGGGGGGGGGGGGGGTTCCTCTAGAGAATCTCCCAAGATCCAGCCTCTACGACTCTTTCTTCTTCAACTTCTAGCACATTGCAACTTTGCTCCTCTGGTGGATGCTTCATTGACAGTCCCAAATCAAACTCGACTTTTTGTTCCCCGACATTTAGGGACAGCTTCCCCTTCTTCACATCAATGAGCACGCCAGCTGTTCCCATGAAGGGCCTCCCAAGGATAATCAGGGTATGGTTGTCCTCCGGCATGTCCATTACCACAAAATCCACAGGCACGTGTACGCCGCTGACGTTCACCGGTAAGTCGTCCACAACCCCCATCGGGTACTTCTCTGATCTGTCTGCCAGTTGCAGAGTCATTCTGGTGGGTTCAAGATTGCCCATTCTTATCCTCTTGTATAATGATAGAGGCATCAGACTCACGCTCGCACCCAGATCGACGAGTGCCCGTTTGATTTTCACCTCTCATATCGAGCATGGGATTGAAAAGCTCCCTGGGTCCTTGAGCTTTGGCAGATTCACTCGTTGAATCAGAGCGCTGCACTCCACTGTCAGATGACTTTCTCTTTCCTTGCACCATTCGTTACCAAATCCTTCAGAAATTTGGCATATGAAGGGATGGTCTCTATAGCCTCTAGGAAGGGAATCTGCAAACTTAAGTCTTTTACCATATCGAAAAACTTGCCGTATTTCTCATCTATTTTTGCCTTGACAAGTCTTTGATGGAATGGCACCATGGGCTTGAAGACTCTCGATTTGCCCTCTTCATTCTTCTTCTTTTCTTCCTCAGAAACTCCCTCCGGAGTTTTTGTGTTTGATGACGAAGCTCCATCGTCATTTGCTTTTATATTTGGTCTCACATCGACCACCGGAGCTTTGGGTTCTTTAGCAGCTTCCCTAGTCAGAATCTATGTGCCGCTTCTCAAGACTATTGCTGACACATTTGCATGGTCATGCGTCAACGCCAATGTTTGATTGGGCCCCCTAGGATTGACCTCCGACTGACCCGGTAATTGGCCCTGTGCCCTCTGAAGATTTGCCACTTGCAACCCCAGCTGGGTTACTTGATCGGTCAAGGTCTTCTGTCCCATCTGTAGCTGCAGGTTAATCTTCTCCTGGTTTGTTATATATTGGGTCAAGAGATTCTCAACCGGAGAGATTACCCGTTGTTGGTTATATGGTAGCTGCTGTGGCGGGGGCTGCTGATTCTGGGGGGGTACTGCTGGTACATCTGCTGGGGCTGTTGTTGCTACTGGTACAACTGCTGCTGCTACCAAGGTGGCTGATACAATTATTGCTGAGGTTGTTGGGGCTGCTGGTATGGTGCCCTATAGCTCAGGTTCGGGTGGTTCCTGTTATTGGGAGAATACGCCGGATTTGAGCTTGTCCTCAGTGGATAGTGCGCATTACCTGTCGGGTTATAGAAAAGAGCGCTCGCCTGATCCACCGGTGGTGAGATATGACCACCATCAAAGTCTCCCAGGACTTCAGCTTCCACTGCTATCACTTGATGGGTGTTGGCACCTCCAGCTCCCACCATAAATGCCAAGATCTGGGTAGATAGCAAATCAAAGTTGCTAGATAATTTGTCGACCTCTTCCACTCGGTGCATCCCTCCAGATCTGGGCGTGGCGCGCTCATCGCACCACCTTTCGTTATTAGATGCCATGTTCTCCAGAATGTTTCCGACATCTTACTCGTTCCTTGACATGAAGGACCCTCCAGCCACGTCATCCATTGAGGATTTCAGATCATCCCTCAACCCATTGTAGAAAAAATTGATGATTTTCCATTTGGGGAGCTCATGGTAAGGTCATCTCCGTTGCATCTCTTTATATCTCATCCATGCCTCATGCAAGGATTCGTGGTTGGCTTTGGAGAATGAGGAGATCTCGCTCCTCAGCTTCGTAGTCTTTCCTCAGGGAAGAACTTGTTCAGGAAAGCGTTGGACAACTTCTCCGAAGTTGTGAAAGTATTGGGGTCCTTCCCCTTCAGCCATTGTTTGGCTTTGTCCCGCCGATAGAAAGGGAACAATCTAAGTCGGATGGCATCAGCTGACGCACCGTTGATTCTGAAGGTGTCGCACTTCTCCAGAAACGAGTCCAAGTGCTCGATTGGGCTCTCCATAGGAGCTCCTGAAAATTGGTCCTGTTGGATCCACATCACCAACGCCGGCTTCAGCTCAAAATTTCCGGCCGTAATAGCCGGAGGTTGGATGCTAGATGTGGACCCCATGGACGACATCGAGTACTCAAGCAAGGACTTCTAGGGAGGGGTATTTTCTCCCATGGTTTCAGCTTCTTCCCTTCTTCACCTCTCGGTGTTCAGACGCCTCACGGTGGTGTTTATCTCAGGATTTATAGGAATCAAGTCGTCGAGACTTCTTGTATTCCTGCGCATGAAAAATCAAGAAACACCCGTGAAGCACGTATGGTATAACTTCAGATAAAAACAGAAAATAAAGAAATAAAAAATAAAAATAAAACGTAGAGTGCGAAAATTATCGCGTGGTGAGGATGTGAATTAGTCTCTAGGGTTCACAGGGTCCTATGAGAAACAAGCATGTTGCCTCCCCGGCAATGGTGCCATAAAGCTTGACGTCCCCAAGATTTAGCAATATGCAGTGGGATGGGAGATACCAGATTTAAATATTTGTAACCGCAAGTGCACGGTGTTGTAGTGTGGCTTGGGGGTCGAACTCAGGGAGGCGTGTGTTGTGCTTGTTGTCAAGAAGGAACCGGATCACCTGATGGGTGAGCTAGCCCGATCAATCGGTAGGTTGTAACGAAATAGAGATACGGAGGATGTAAGATATAAAAAGAAACCTAGGGCTTTGGTTTCCATCCTATCATATGCCCTCTCTATTACGACCAACGGATAGGAATACGATTGGATTCTAGGGTTTAGTGGTGAGACGTTGCCTCTAAGAGTGATACCAAGCGTCCTATGGGCCCGATATTCTGGTCGATGCCCAGGATGATACGCTAGGACTACCCGGGTTCGGACGGTGGGCATTCCCATGTCCATTAACACCGACCAACTCCGAGAGCACTAAACTCCCAACGATTACTCCCAACATTTCAACCTTTCGTTCCCACACGCTAGGACTCAATGTCTACGCTAGGGGCGTGAGCTGTGGTTAGGGGATCAAACGCCAGTTTTATTTCCCCTTGGCCCGACGGTCAAAGGCGGTCTTTCTCCTGCCGATGACAATAAAACGCCCCGTGTAACCATCTAAATTTCTAAACCCTATCGAAATCCTAATCCTATGGTCGTTCTAGGGAGAACCTACGAAGGGGTTTCCACCAATGCCCTAGATTAGGGAACTGCTCACAATTCATGGCGAAAATAGCATCACAACAAAATTCAACCATTGAAATCAAAATCAAGCAATAGAAAGTAGAAGCTAACAATAGTATTAATGCAATATTAAAGTTCCAGAACAATCAGAAAACTTACAAGAAGGAATAAATTCCGAGCGGAAAAAAATCCCATAAAGACAGAAAATACAATTGGGGATCTCGTCTGGGAAAAACCGAGGTCACTATATATAGAAAATACGGGCACTCGATCGATTGAAGCATCAACCGATCGGGTGATCCGATCGTCGACTTTGCCTTTAGCTCTTGAGATACATCAACCAGTCGCTGACCCGATCGGTTGATGTAGCCGGGTCGTGATTTGGATGATTTGGCTACAGATGAACTGATCGATGTCACCCGATCGGTTGGAATTCAGCTCCAAAAAGACAGAGAACTCTGTCGGATTCACCCGATCGCTGAACCGATCGGGTGAGCTGCTCTTCACTTTTGCTCCCGTCCGGATCGGATACGCGTGCACCAACCGATCGGTTGGCTCTGTCCAACCGATCGGTTGAGGGCTGATATATGGAATTCTTTGACGTTTGGCCCTCGGGATCGCGTGTGACACCTCACGTTGCTCCAGGGACTCATGATATTTGCTTTATATGTCACCAACGCTGGCAATCTCATGCATTGGCACAAAAACACTAAGAAGTGAAAGAAAACTAAAATCACGAGAGAATGGATAAGAAACACTGGAAAACAATGGAAAATCACGAAGAAGACGTGCGTGAATAGATAAAATATAAACGCATGTCAATATGTCTATAAGCACATTAGCAAATCAATTGGCAAAACATATCATAAGTATATATTCCATGTAAAAACAATAGTCATGTACCATAGAGGGTGGATTAGCAACAATACACAAATTATCACACCACTTAACCATTTCAGCTTGCAGGAAATATACATGCAGTCCTAAAAGATGGATGATATAACCCAATTATAGTCAGAATTTAACAAAACTTCCTAATTAAAGTTGTAGGTATGTTAGTCCTGGATTCACAGATAAAATTTCATGCAAAAATATTAAGTAAGTGATTTATGGTAAATTATTTGGTGAAACTTGTTCAGTCTGTTTTTCAGACAGATTTCATGGTCTGTAAAGGTTGCTGTTTTTGAGCCTGTTTCCATCAGAATTTCTAAAATTATGAACTGAGATGAATTTATAGAAAAACTTATTATCTTTTCAACGGGACCAAGAACATAAAATTACATTGTGTGTGAAGGTACTGAGGTCAATTTTACTAAACTATGTCCAGAATGAAGATCAAACAGACATGTTGTAAAGATGGAAATTTTGCTCCTAATTTCTGTATTGAACATATATCAAAATATATATTCTTTTGGGGTAGAATTTCAAGATCTACAAGTATATAATTTTTTCGAAACCTAATTCAAGCTACAGTAACCAGAATTAAAGCAACAACAGACATCAGGATTTCAGAATTCCAAAGGATGTGATTTTACTACGAAATTTCAAGAGGAAATTTGTGAAATTGAGGCATAGCATATAAATTTGACTACCCATATCACATACTGAGTAAAACATGCTATAAAAACTTGATAGCAAGAACCAATTATTAGGGTTCCAAATCCAAGAAGATCCCAACCTCAAAAAGCTTGATTTCCTCCTCTCTTTCTCCTTCTTTCTTCTCCAACTTCTTCCCACTTGCAAGCTACTTGAGATTCTTGATTTTTGTAAGGGAGAATTAGGATTTTGGAGTGAAGAATATGGAGAAAAGGGGGAGGGTGTGGCCGGCCAAGCTAGGGGAGGAAGAGAGGAAGGAAAGAGAAAAGATGAGAGAAGGTGAAAGAAAAAGAAGAGAATCCTAAAGAAATTTCTACACCATCCTTAGCTTCTCCCATAAGCCATGTTTAACTTAAAATGACTAAAATACCCTTCCAAAAATATCCCTCAACTTTCATGTATTTACAAGTTTGCCATTACTTTATGCACACACCACTTAACTATGTACACACACCTCCTATAACCTAAATGACCATTTTGCCCCTCGCCTTTCTAAAAATTTACGGTGGTTGCCATTAACCCCTAACCCCCTTTTACACTAGCATGGCTCTCCCTAAACACATCCATGCACATCCATGCATGCATACATGCATTACACACACACGTCTCATACATACGCGTTATATAATACACACGATGTCATTCACACTTCTCCCGCATTCACGACTCACATTATCTTCTCCTAGCCACATATTACGGCACAACCCCCATGTACTACGTTACATTCATCGATATCCACGTTTATTCTTGCCTACGTATGCATTGTAAGTAGAAATACCACGTGTATACAGTAGAGTACACATATACTTCAAAATAGGGCATGACAAAATCTCAATGGCAAACCTATAAATAAGGGGGTTAAAGAGATAATTTCTGTGGCAAACCTGTAAGCGTTGGATTAAAGGGCAAGAATGTTTCAATGGCAAACATGTAAATAAGTGGAATGGGGGGGTTGGGGTGATGGGTTTGCCCAGCAGTGATGGGACATTGCCACATGGGACAAACCCGTTGGCAGTCCACCACAATTGTATAATAGATGTACACTAAAAATAACCCTTGCACAAAGTGTACAGACACCTAAAACCCCTTCCACACAACCAAAATGTGTGCCGCATGTGGGTGTTCCACTGGTGCAAAACATGATGCAAATGAGAAGAGTGGGTGTGAGTATGAGTATTTTCTTGGGGGGTTTGGGGGTTTTTGATTTGGATGGGTATTTGGGTTTTTTTTGTTTTTGGGTGTTTTTTTTGAGTTTTTGGGTGGGTTTTCGGTGTTTTGGGGTTTGGGTGCTTTTTGGGTTTTTGGGGGTTCATGTAACATTGATAAAGTCTATCAGTCGTCCTCTTTGTATAATAGAAGTTATATATGATTTTTTATTTCGTATTTTTGGTTCTGTTATGTGCATCTTGTTCACCTAAAATAGATGAAAGTATTATGGTACATCAATAAGAAATAAGAAGCGAAGAAACACACATTTGGAGTACTTTAATTGTATAAATTCAAAAGCAAAGACATTACAATTATATGTAGTTCATCTGAAAAAAATAAATTTAAAATCAAAGAGAGAGCATGGCCTATACAGAAGACAACAAGAACGAAAATGGTATAACCATCTTGAATAAGTTTTTCTTGGGTAAATTGCAAAAATTCCGTCTAGACTGTGCATTCGTCTTAAAAAATCATTGCACCATGAAAATTAATAGAAAACTCACATGTACCATACTTCAGGCCATTGAAAACCTCATGTGCTACATTTTTAGTACACAAAAAACTCATGTAAAAGAGGAAGAAGAAGATCATTTGTATTGCCTTAACTTGATGTTTTTTACAATAGAAGACCCATATATATAATACATGACTCATTATTGGGCATAGAAGCTGTCACGCCCCGCTTCCCTAAAATGGAGGCGAGACGTGAGAAGGTCCGCTCAGACTTGGAGCTGTAAGGCTCCAGTCTGTAAAGCGTCTGGATTTAAACCGAGTAGAGGTCCCTGCAAGTGCGGTACGGAACAAAAATAATAATAAAGAAAGAGACATAAAATAACCAATCTCAGAATGTCCATAATAAATTTCAACATCCCAGAAAAGCCACCAGGCTAAAAGAAAAGAGTCTAAAAGGCCCCAGCATGGCCAACAAAAATAAACAACGTACAGAAAGAAAGGTGCTACTCACCGACAACCTAACAACAGACTAAGCAAAGTAACAACGAAGAAAAACTCTACGACTGGTCGCCGGTGTCCTCGTACGCCATGTCAGCTGTGGACCCAGGCTCAATGTCCATGAACTCCTCGTCCCCAGCAACGGACTCTGGCTCAGCAACTAACATGCGACACCCAAAGAGACGAGGGTGCATGTCAGCAACGTCTACAAAGACTTTGTGCAAGGAAACTAAAAGGAAGTAAAGCAACCTAGCAGTTCTAAAATAATGCGATGACATGACCTTTAAAGCATGGATGCAACAATTAAATAAATGTGACAAGTATGACATGGCAACAAGTTTAACAAGGCACACGTAAATCAAGGCATGGGTAGCAGAGCTACTAAACAAACACATGGATTTTACAAGTCAAGTAAACACGTCGTGCACAGAGATTACGCCTTTTGGCTAGAGTGGCTGTACGGGCTAACTCCTAAGCTCAAGTGATCGCTTATCCCTATCCCTCCACGTGTATCGGGCATTGGCCTTTGGCCAACACATGTAGCCCGCTTCTGGATCACGAGCCAGGAAGTGTATTTGGCATAGGGTTGTGCCTGCAACACAGGTGCCTAGCCTGAACAAGGATGTACAAGTATAGTAGCGTGTGCTACGAATGCGACACTCAAACATGGATGACATGGCATGGCAAGTTGTAATTTAAATGGGTACAGTTAAGGAATTTAAACGTGGCAGGCAGAGTACAAGTAAGAGCATGTAGTTACAAAAATTAAACGTGACAGGCAGATATGCGTGAATGACATGGCAGGGTGACAGATCTAGCTTCGTTGTCAAACTAGATCTTAAAATTGCGTCTAGGCGAGTATCATTTCGTCACCTAGCCTCTTTTACGCCTAAAGCAAGAAAATGGCCTAAGACATGGCCTAAAGCACTAATTGGCAAGTTTCACTTGCCTGAATTCAAACGTTCTGCAAATTCGTCCAACCAGTCCAGTCTACCTATGTTCTCGGATCCACAAGCCTACAGTCCCAAATTTAGTTATCTTCATTAGTGAATTATAAGACAACCAAATTACCGATTTTTATCTTGTTTAACAGGGTTGGGTTGGGGGTTCTAAGAGTGCAGAACGTTACCTCAACACGAAGCGAAAGCTACACTGGCGTCGGGTAGCGACGCCAGGGGTTGGAATAAAAGAATGCGCTCCAAATCCAGATTCCAATCAAGATTCCACGCTCGCCCATCCTCGGGCAGCGTCCAGATCAGCTATCAAGATTCCAATCAGCGGGTAGGGTTCCGGTAGGCGTTTCTACAGCTTCCGGGAAGCCGTATCAACTAACTGGGACGAACGGTTTGACGCACGCAAGGTTTACGATGTTTGAGCGTTGTAGGAGACGTTTGTGACGTCGAAAAACACCCCTAGTAGCAGTAGGGGGCTGTCGAAGAGATCCCACAGCGAGGGGGACGACGGGAGGCGATACGACGTGCCGGTACACCGTTAAAAACACAAAACAACGAGATAGATCGCTGTTTCAGAGCAAAGATGGCTTGCGGGGGATTCCCAGTCGGCAGCAGGGCCTGGGGGACTCACGGCGAGGTCAGGTGGCTGTGGGCGGTGGCGCACTAGAACCCAAGAGCCAACACCAAAAACCAAGAGTCACTCATGAACCCAAGGGATATGACTCAATGACGTAGGAGATAATACAATTTCCTAAAGATACTCATAATTATCTTAACACCCCCCTCAAACTCAAGGTGTAACGTTGAGTTTGGAGAGGCAGGCAGAAAGATCAAGTGAGAGGAGACAACGACATCAGATTGCCGCAAAGTGCAAGAGACGTATGAGTTGGAGAGTGCAAGGCACGGTGGCCATAGAATTGAAGAGGCCGCATGTGCTAAGGAAGATGTCACAAAGGGCAGAGGCCATTGTGGCCGATGTGGTGTTGCAGGGGGTGAGGCTACTGGTGGCCAATGTGGTGCCGCAGGAGGCGAGGCCGCAGGGGGCTGAGGCTGTTGGGGGCTGATGTGGTGCCGCAGTCGATGAAGCCATGGGGGCCGATGTGGTGTCGTAGGGGGCGAGCCCGCTGGGGGCCGATGAGATGTCGCTATGGGTCGAGGCTGCTGTGGGCCGATGACGTGACGTTGGGGGGCCAAGGAGGTGTTGCCGCTGGGGGCCGAGGAGGTTGTGCTCTGATAATTGAGGAGGATGTGCTCCGGTGATTGAGGAGGAGACTGCGATGATGTTGTAGAAGAGGGCTATATGAGATGATTGGTTGCCCCCTCCCCTGAGGGGGGAGGGAGAGCTGTAGCGTAAGAATTGGAGCCTGTAAGGATATTGACTATGAGAAAAGCACTAGAAGGGGGGTTCTACTGTTCCATTGGAACCTCTTAGTCATTCTTGTAGCAACTCAAGAATTCATCTTCAAGCTCTCAAGCTCTCATTCTCTCCAAGTCTTAGAATCTCATTCTCTCTTGCTCTCCAACCTAGAATCAACGTGATATCCTCGAGGCATTTGGTGGTGACAAGAGAAACAGCTTTCTTTCTTCTTGGAAGAGACATCAACATACAACACACTTGCTCCTTTAAGTTCTATTTCAAGGCATATGTGATTGTAAGTGTTGTAATTTCATAATTTCATAACTTTCATTATAAATTTTTTCTCTCAGTTGTGAGAGTGGTTTGTTTGATCCCAAGTTGTGAGATTCAAGGACATCGATTATAGGTCGATTACACTTGTAGAGTTGCTTCAAGTGTGTTTAAAGGTAACCTCAAGTTAGGGTTCTAACTTGAGTATCTTGAGGTATCTGGGTGGAAGGGACGTAAGATTACCGGGAAAAGTCAGATTTGACTTGGGTAATCCGAACCCTTGAAACATCTTATTGTTTGCATTGATTCATTATTGTTAATTCTTATTTCTGCATCTTTGTTGGATTAGGATTTAATTATGCGTAAATTCTTAATTAAATCTTATAAACAATATTCAACCACCTTCTAGTGTTTTCCTCATAGCCAGGGTCCTTATAATTGGTATCAGAGCACAAGTTATAGCTATGGCATCCAACAACAACAATGTTCATCCACCTCCTTTGTACAACAATCACAGTCGTGATTGTGCTTCTACCATATTCGAAGGACAATCAATGGTTCGTCCTCTGCGTTACAATGGCACGAATTTTGGCTATTGGAAGTGCTGGATGGAGATGTTCCTATGGAGTGCTTCTCTTTGGAGAACCCTCCATAAGTATTACGTAGAACCCACCGAAGAAGATTTTGACAAATGGACTCCTGCTGAGAAGTCTACCGAGGTGAACAATGTCAAAGCAATGACCGCTCTTCATTATGCATTGGATCCAGATGAGTTCAACACGATATGCACATGTAAGAGTGCATATCAAATATGGAACCATCTCGTCGTCACCCACGAGGGGATGAACAAGGTAAACTTGTCAAAGTTATATGTTTTCTATACAAAACTTCGACATGTTTCAAATGCAGGAAGGTGAAAACATTGCAACGATGTACAGACGCTTCACCGACATTACCAATGAGCTTGAAACTCTCGGACAAGTATACACACAACAAGAGAAGGTAAGAAAGATAATCATGTCAATGACCTCAAAGTGGGAAAGAAGGGCTATTGCCATTGAGGGGGTCAATGACATGAAGAATTATACCATGGTGAATCTCATCGGTACTCTCATATTTTACGAAGTAAGAAGGGAGAACCGATTGAAGATTAGAGCTATGATGAAGCTAATGGAGGCAAAGAAGAAGGAGTTAGCGTTCAAGTCTACATTTTCATCCTCCGATAGTGATTAATCCGAGAACGAGATGGAATTGGAAGAAATGGCGCTAATGGCGAAGATGTTCCAACGCTTCTTTTGCGAAGGTAAATTCCCTTCCAAACCTAAATTTGATTCCACTAACAATTCCTCTTCTCTTTGTTTTAAGTGTAATAAGTCATGGCACATCAAGAAGGATTGCCCAATGTTAAAGAACAAAGAAAAGTGGAAGGAACCAAAGTACAACAAGTTCGAGAAATTTATGAAGGAAAAGAAGAAAGGACTCGTTGGGAATTTTGATGATTCGAGCGAGGATTTCTCAATAGAATCTGAAGGTGAAAGGGTGAGAGTGCACACATGTGCTTCATGGCACGTGAGGATACACCCAACCGATGAAAGCGATAGTGAGAACGATGAAACCAAGGTAACAATGGATGAACTTCATATTGCTAACGAAGAGTTATTTTCAAAGTATCAATCTCTCATGCTTAGGTTTACCAATTTGAAGAAATTGAATGCTAATAAATCATCCATGCCATACATCACCAACAATGACACCATTGTTGACACACTCACACTTGAGAAAGCCAATATGGTTTCTCAAAATGGCACATTGAGAAACGAGGTGTATTCCCTCAAATATCAATTAGATCACATTCCTCACAAAACACAAAATTAGGTATTGAGAATGATTCTATCAAAACCCAAGTGCACGAGCTCACTACATGTGTGTCCACCTTGGACACTACCATTTCTTCCTTAAAGGAGAAATATGAGCTCATGTCCTCCCATGTTAAGAGATTTAACAAAGGAAAAGTGCAATGGGATGATTATCTTTCCAACTAGTTTTCGGCCACATATCGTGTTGGACTTGGTTATGTGGAAGTAAACGTATCCAAATCACGCACCTCCTACAGTGGTGTAACGATAGATTTTGTGAGGCCATCCTCCAGTGCATCAACTAGTAGTGACAAAAACAATATTGGTAGCAAACCTACTAAGAAAGTCACCACTATACACGTTCCTTCTTTTGACAAGAAACCCATTAAGGGTGAAAATCAAAAGAAAGGCCATGCCTTTATGTACACTAACACTCACACTTGTAGGAACACTCTTACTTCTTATGTGGACAAGCATGATGAGTTTTATGCTCCATACCCACGTGTACGTGCAAATCCACACGTGACAAATACTCATGCACGTGCTCTTACACACTCATATGCTCATACACATCATGCATATCCACTACATCATATATATGCTCCATATGCACCATATAATATGCATGCTCCACTTTTTGTATATGATCCTTATATGACGCATTTATAACCTCCACATTCATATACTAGACCTCATACTCCAAAGCATCATGCACCACATAATCATCAACCCAATATGCATGCAACTAGGAAGAGGACTCCAAAATCATTCACTATTTGGGGTCCCAAGAACACTAGCACAAATGATAGGAATGCATATGTAAGTTCGTATTTTAGTGATGTGATAAATAGTGGTAACTATGTTGTGAAGCCAAAGTCCACTTGGACTTGGTTTCCAAAGGGCTAATCCCCTTGGACTGTAACGACTGGTTTTCATGTATCTGGATTTATTATATTATATTATATGTTTTGGTGGATTTTATCCTTATGTGTGGTTTTCGTCTCCGTGGCTTTCATTTTCGATCGTTTCGTCGTGATTTTCTAGCTTCTTCTTTAGAGTCGTCGATTTTGGAGTAAGTCATTCGTGACGGGCTTCATATCGTTCATATCTTATTGTTAGATCAAGCCTAGGAGTCCTAGGAATCGATCCCGGAGCTTTGCGCTCCATTTCGGAACTTTCTGTGCACGTTAGCCGGTACAAGAAGGGGAACCGACCGACTAGATGACGATTTAGTCGGTCGGCAAACCTAAATGGACCGACTAGTGGGCCTTGTAAATTATTCAGGAGTTACTGTTTATCGTTAGTCGGTCTAAGAACATTGGTCGACCGACTAGGTTGCAAACTAGTCGGTCAGCAATTGTTCTTTAACCGACTAGCTCTATGATCATTTTTGATGCCATGTACTATTCATTCTTAGTCGGTCTAAGAACGTTCATCGACCGACTAGATTTGAAACTAGTCGGTCAGTAGTTGTTCTTTGACCGACTAAATCTAAATCTTATTTTTGTACAGGAGTTACTGTTTGGACTTAGTCGGTCTGCGTTGGTCAACCGACCGACTAGTTCCCAAACTAGTCGGTCAGTGGTTGCTCTTTGACCGACTAATCTGTGTCGAAACCCTAATTTCTGGGCAGCCGCCAGCACTCCCTATTTAAACCCCACCCACGATTTCTTTCATCCCTCTTTCATTTTTCTGAGCCCCCTTCTTCCCCAAATCACTCTCCAACTTTTCCCCAAGCCATTCCTTCCTCCCTTGTAGTTTCCCTCTCTATTTTGGTCTACCACCATGCCCTAGGTCATCTCCAACCCCCAAAAATCCCCAAAACCCCATTTCTCTAGATTTTCCCCATCCATTCCAGATCTGAACCCTAGGTTCCCCGGATCGTTTCTTCCGTTGCCGTGCTTGCTCGGCATCATTCTTCCGCTCTGATACTGTAATCAATCTCTTAATGTTTTCATAACCCATTGTGTTTTTGTGAAACCCTAATGAAATGAATGTTGTTTTGATGAATGGTTCTCCATAACAGCGACTTCCCCGTAGATTAGCGTCCGTGAGACGAACCTTCGTGATCGTCATCCTCGGTGCTAGGTAAGTGAAACTTGCCACTTAGGATTTTGGGCCATGTCTTAGGCCATTTGCTTGTTGTAGGCGTAAAAGAGACTAGGCGACGAAATGATACTCGCCTAGGCGCAAATTTTAGGAACTAGCTTGACAACGAAGCTAGATCCGACATTCATCATGTTGCACAACTACCATGTCATGTTTACTTTCCATTAACGGTACGCGAATTAATTGTCATGTCATTGCATTCTTTAAGTGTTCCCGTGATTGCGTAGCTCTGCTACACCTTGTGAAATGATTGAGGCTAGGTGCACCCCTATGCCAAATGGAATACGCTCCTGGTTTATGATCCAGGAAACGAGCTCTTGTGCGGGGCAACCCTGGCTCATTTACTGAGCTCATGTACAGGGACCTTGGCTCGTTCACATGTGGGTATTGGGGGTAAGAGTTAAGCGGCCAATCAACTGGGAGTCTGCCCGATCAGCAACTGCAGTGGTAAGGCGTAAACTCTGGGTTCTGGGCTAGTGTTAAGCGGCCAATCAGCGTGAATGCCAAACCGTTCAGTTGTAAGGCGTAAACATCTACAAACAACTTGAAACATGACTAGTGAAAAGATTGAGATTGTTAGTAGCTCTGCTACTCTTGACTTGTCCTGATAAATTGTTCTCTTGAACTTAATGTTCACCATGTCTTACTTGTGCACTCATGTTATAACTGCCATGTCATGCATACTATAACTGCTAGGTTGTTAGTTTGCCTTACTTTCAGTTTCCTTGCCCAAGTCTTTTAGACTTGCTGACATGTGCCCCTTTACTCTTTTGGGTGACACATGTTAGATCCTGAGCCTGAGTACATTGTTGAGGATGAGGTGTTTGCTGACGCCGAGCCCGAGCCTGTGTTTGGCCAGGAGTACGTGGACACTGGGGACCAGTCCTAGTGTCTTTGTTGAGCTTTCCCTTTGTTTTAGACTGCTGTTTAGTTGTCGGTTCGTGGCACCTATACTTTGTTATGTTGTCCCTTTTGTTGGCCTTGTTCTGGGCCTTTAGACTCTTTCTTTTAGACTGGTGGCTTTTCTGGATGTTGAACTTAACTTTAATGTTCGACAATTTCTGAGATTTGAGATTTTATTTCTGTCTCTACTTGTGTTATTATTGTTGTTCCGTTTGTAGTTACAGGGACCTGCTTATGTTTTATTGACGCTTATCGGGTTTGGGGCTTCACAGCTCCACTCTCGTGCCGACCTTTTCACGTCTCGCCTCTATTTTAGGGAAGCGGGGCATGATAGGTTTTGTTGGTGGCCCATGCAGGTCCTCTTCTATAACTGCGATTATCGGAACGACGATAATAATATTAGAATGTCCAATAAACTAAGTTTGACATCCGAGTCATAAGCTATGAGTCTAATTGTTTCGTTTTCTGTGTCATTAGATGGCAGGAAGGTGATTCACCCGAGGTGGTGGTAGTGGTACGCCCCCTCATGACGAGGAGCCTGAGCGGGAACCCACCAATGGAGATATGATGCTTCAGATGATACAGGTGCAGCAGGGTGTGCTCCTGCAAGTCCAGAATGCTCCAGTTGTTCGAGTTGGTCAGGCAATCCAGGATGCCCCTCGCTCCGAGCCGGGAGCGAAGCAATTTCGGGAGTTGGGTCCCGCATATTTTGATGGGTCTGAGGGTCCTCTGGCTGCCGATGAGTGGATTCGGAACATTGAGGATAACTTGAAGATGGCCAAGATCACCCCGGCTGGATGGGTTGATTTGGCGAAGAGGCAACTCAAGGATAATGCTCGGAATTGGTGGGATGCGGAAGAGAAGATACTGGTGGAGCCGATAGCTTGGGCTACCTTTAAGTCCAGGTTTGATGAGGAGTTCTTTCCGAAGGCTGCTAGGAAGGAGATGCTGCAACGCTTTATTGATCTGAAGCAAGGGAGCTTGACGGTGGACCTGTACCACCAAGAGTTCACTAGGCTGAGTCGGTTCGCACCGAAGATGGTGCAGGATGCTGATGAGAGGGCTCAGAGGTTCCTGCAGGGGCTTGCTTTGGAGCTTCAGATTTTTGTGTCTTCCTCTGATCTGGACTCTTATCAAAAGGTTCTGGTCGCTACGAGGAGACATGAGCTGAACCTGAGCCAGAGGAGAGGACATGTTTCGGGTGCTGGGAAGAGGTCTATGGAGCAGGCCAGAGCGGTGGTTAGGCCTGGTTTCAAGCATAATCATCCGGTGCAGTTCAAGAGGCCAGGAGGGCCTAATCAGAAGACTTGCCATTTCTGCGGCAAGCCTGGCCACATCAAGGATCGGTGTAGGAAGTTTCTGGGCCAGTGTTTGGTTTGTGGTGATGCTTCTCATGTCGCGAAGGATTGTCGGCATGCGAATCAGCTGCGGAGGGCACCTGTTGCAGCACAGCCATTGCAGCAGAGAGCGTCTGTTCCTGCTGGACGTGGAGCAGCTCTTGTTCCACAGAGGCAGGCTATTCAGCAGGCTATTCCGCCGAGGAGGCAGGCTTTTCTGATGACCGCTGTGGAGAGCGAGGCTGTGGATGAGGTTATCGCAGGTAATCCTCAATCTAGCTGTTACTTTCCTAGCTAGTTTTGGTTATTAGATTATGTTATTTGCTTGAACATGATTTTTTGCTAGACTAGGGTTTGATTGTTAATTGCTTGTTAGGTGTGATTTTGGTGTGCACATTTCCTGCACGAGTTCTCTTTGACTCTGGTGCATCGATGTGCATTATTTCTCGGAGCTTCGTGGAGAAGCATTCCTTGTCGACGTCCCCTCTTTCCAAGAGTTGGAATATCGTTACAGGGAATGGCGTGGTCTCGATGCATCTTGGTTGCAATTCTTGCCCGTTGGTGGTCTGTGGACATGAGCTCTACGCTGATTTCATTGTCCACGACATCATCAACTATGATGCGGTCCTTGGGATGGATTGGCTTGCGAGCTTCTATGCTACGATCGTCTGTCGGAGGAAGAAGGTGGTGTTCGAGATTCCCGGACATCCAGTATTTGAGTTCAGCCGTGGTAGCAGCTCGTTTGGTCCTGTCAGGTTTCGGGCCAGACCAGTGGAGGTTGTGGCTATACAGATGGAGTTGGAGAGGCCAGTTGTGGTGCGAGATTTTGATGACGTCTTCCCCGAGGAGATGTCTGGTTTGCCACCTGATCGAGCTTTAGAATTTTCTATTGATCTTGTTCTGGGAGCGCAGCCGATTTCGAAGGCGCCTTATCGTATGGCACCCGCTGAGCTGGAGGAGTTGCGGAAGCAGCTGGATGAGCTTTTGCAGAAGGGTTATATCAATCCTAGTGTGTCTCTGTGGAGAGCACCGGTCTTGCTGGTGAAGAAGAAGGATGGTTCACGTCGCATGTGGGTGGACTATCGGGAGTTGAATGCGGTGACCATCAAGAATAAATACCTGTTGCCTCGCATCGATGATATTTTTGATCAGCTTGGAGGTTCGAGGGTGTTTTCGAAGTTGGATCTGAGGAGTGGTTATCATCAGCTGAAGGTGAATATGGGAGATGTTCCGAAGACAGCGTTCAGGACGAAGTATGGACACTACGAGTTTGTGGTTATGCCTTTCGGTGCAACCAATGCACCCGCAGTTTTCATGAATCGGATGAACCTGATTTTCTACGACTTTTTGGATAAGTTTGTCGTTATCTTTATTGACGACATTCTGATCTATTCTAAGTCGGAGGAGGAGCATGCCTCGCACTTGAGGACAGTGTTGGAGATTTTGAGGAAGCATCGGTTGTATGCTAAGTTTTCGAAGTGCGAGTTTTGGCTGGACAGAGTTGCTTTTCTCGGGCATGTGGTGACTGGAGATGGTATTTCAGTGGATCCCGAAAAGATCAGGGCCATCAGGGAGTGGCCTGTTCCACAGTCAGCGTCTGAGATTCGGAGTTTCCTTGGGCTTGCTGGTTATTATCGGCGCTTCATTAAGGACTTTTCCCGTATTGCCGAGCCAATGACCAGATTGACGCAGAAGGATGTACCTTTTGTTTGGTTGGGTGATTGTGAGAATGCTTTTAGTGTTCTGAGGGAGAGATTGACGACTGCCCCATTCTTGTTGTGCCTGATCGCAGCGGTGGATTTGAGATCTTTTGCGATGCTTCTGGCAAGGGTCTCGGTTGTGTGTTGCATCAGCATGGGCATGTTGTGGCGTATGCATCTCGTCAGCTCAAGGTTCATGAGAAGAATTACCCGACGCATGATTTGGAGTTGGCTGCTGTTGTGTTTACTCTTACGATTTGGAGGCACTTCCTGCTGAGTGAGAAAGTGAAGATCTTCACCGATCATAAAAGCTTGAAGTATATTTTTACTCAGAAGGAGCTCAACATGCGACAGCGTCGATGGTTGGAGCTCATGGCGGATTATGAGATTGATTTGCAGTATCACCCTGGCAAGGTGAATGTGGTTCCTTATGCGCTGAGTAGGCTTCCAGCGTTGATGATTTTGACCTCGCAGTGGAGATTGCAGCAGGATTTTTGCGAGTCTGGTGTTGAGATTGTTCTTCCTGGAGAGGCTTCTTCGTTGATGTGTATGCAGATACAGTCGACGATCATGGATCGGATCAAGGCTGGCCAGGCCGAGGATCCGAAGCTGGTGAAGATTCGGGAGCAGGTGGAAGCCGGTCTACGGACTGACTTTTTGATTCATGAGGACGGCTCACTGAGGTTTGGAGCCAGGTTGTGTGTGCCAGCTGGGGATATTAGAGAGGAGTTGATGGTGGAGGTACACAGTTCGCCGTATTCTGTGCATCCTGGTGGAACCAAGATGTACCAGGATCTTCGTCTGAACTATTGGTGGCATGGTATGAAGAGGAGTGTGGCTCGGAGTGTAGCCAAGTGTTTGGTTTGCCAGCAAGTGAAGGCGGAGCATCAGCGTACGGTAGGGTTGCTACAACCGCTTCTGATTCCGGAGTGGAAATGGCAACACATCACTATGGATTTCGTGACTGGACTACCTCGGAGTCCGAAGCAGAATGACGCGATTTGGGTGATCGTAGATCGATTGACCAAATCCGCGCACTTTATTCCATTCAGAGTGGGACAGTCCACTGAGGCGCTAGCGAGGAGATATATGGAGGTAAATTCTTTTACTCTCCGTTTTTATTTCCTTTTCCTAGTATAGACAGTGATGTAACGTGAATCGTGCAGGAGGTCGTACGACTTCACGGAGTCCCCGTGAGTATCGTGTCGGACAGAGACACGAGGTTCACATCTCAGTTCTGGCAGAGTTTGCAGAAGAGTTTGGGTACGCGTCTGAGTTTCAGCACGGCGTACCACCCGCAGACGGATGGTCAGTCCGAGAGGACGATTCAGATCTTGGAGGACATGCTGAGGGCGTGCATGTTGGATTTCAAGGGTTCGTGGGAGGACCATCTACATCTGGTAGAGTTCTCTTACAACAACAGCTTCCAGGTGAGTATTGGCATGGCGCCTTTCGTCGCTCTTTATGGGAGGAAATGTCGATCGCCATTGAGTTGGGATGACGTTGGTGACCGGGAGCTGTTGGGGCCTGAGATGATTGTGGAGGTTGTGGATGTTGTCAGGAACATTCAGGAGAGGTTGAGGATTGCTCAGGACCGTTTTAAGCATTGGGCGGATGCTAAACGTCGTCCTTTGGAGTTTCAGCCGGGCGATCATGTGTTTCTGAGGATTTCCCCGAATCGTGGTGTGATTCGCTTTGGGAAGCGAGGGAAGTTGAGCCCGTGATACATTGGATCGTTTGATATTCTGGAGAGAGTTGGCGAGGTAGCCTACCGCTTAGCCTTGCCGCCATCTTTGGAAGGAGTTCACAATGTTTTCCATGAGTCGCAGCTTTGTCGATACATTAGCGATCCATCTTATGCTGTGGATTTCTCGGAGATTACCGTTCGCCCAGATATGACGTATGACCAGCATCCAGTGCAGATTCTGGACATGCGTCAGAAGTCACTTCGGAACAAGGTTGTCAATCTTGTGAGGGTGATGTGGCGACATGGCTCGCCTGGAGAGTCTACTTGGGAGAATGAGGATGAGATGCGAGAGCGTTTCCCACTTTTGTTCCCGGACACGTGAGTGTTGGGAAATTCCGAGGACGGAATTTTTCTTAAGTTGGGGAGGATGTAACGACTGGTTTTCATGTATCTGGATTTATTATATTATATTATATTTTTTGGTGGATTTTATCCTTATGTGTGGTTTTCGTCTCCGTGGCTTTCATTTTCGATCGTTTCGTCGTGATTTTCTAGCTTCTTCTTTAGAGTCGTCGATTTTGGAGTAAGTCATTCGTGACGGGCTTCATTTCGGTCATATCTTATTGTTAGATCAAGCCTAGGAGTCTTAGGAATCGATCCCGGAGCTTCGCGCT
>JAULAV010004809.1:0-75000 GCA_030789695.1 Scilla litardierei | reverse complement strand
GGCTTTGTTGGAGGTTTGATGTTGTTTTGTTGGTATATGGAAGATGAGAAGGTGGAAGTGGAGTACTTGTCTTTCTTTTATGAATCATGGATTTTAGCCTTTATGTTTTGTAGCATGCTTTTGGTCATGGTTGCCTACACATGGTGGGAATGATGTGGTGGACATGGCATGCGTGGTAACGTGGTTGGGTTTGTGGTGGTATGGTGGGCATGGCACGATGTGCATGACACCTTGATACGATGTTGGAAATGTGAATTACCTTTTACATGAAAGCATTGTGTCTTTATGTTTCCTTATGCTCTTCTTTACATTTTGTAAATTCATGAAAATGACTAAGTCCTCTTAAAGGAGGGTGACACAGGGATTGAGGGACACTAAGTTGTGGGAAAAACTTGAGGGGTTGGACAGTTTGTGGTGGTTTGTGGCCCTCATGTCCTGCCCGAGTGGCGGGGAGTGGCAGAAATGAGGAGAATTGGAGAAAATGTGAAGGGGAAATAAGGAGATAACATGGCTCCTTTGTTAACAGCATTGCACGCTGGGCCGAGTGTCCAGCTAGCTGGGGGAGTTTGCATGTGTCACCCCAACTGTGAGTGAGGTCCAGTCCCAAGAGATTCTACCCACTACTTAGGGTCCAAATCACTACTTGATCACTCTCATTACTTCTGTAGTACTTGGTTAATTCCATTTATTTAGTTTGGTGCTTCTGTCATTTTAATTATGTTGTGACTCTCTTGTGGCTTGTACTGTTATTTTGTTTAGTTATGGTAGTTCTCTTACTTGATATTTACGTTGCGCACTTTTATTTATGCAGTGCCAAGTTCTTTTACTATATTCCCTTGTAGTACTTGCACTTCATTATGACATGCATCATATGTAAAGTAGTTGCATTTAGGAAATGGCATACTAGTTGGAGTTGGGATATCCTACTAGGACACGAGTTGGTGGCAGAGGTGGAGTTTGGGACTAATGGTCGAGGTGTTGATTGTAGGTTTGTGTGGAGAGGAGAGAGGAGAGAGACTTGTACTTTTGGGGTTTTGCCTTGGGTAGAGGGGTGTTTTGCCTATAATGGATGTATAATGGACATTGGTGATGTACAAGGATTATGGTTGCTCTTTGGTTTAGTCGTTGTTTCTGAGTTATTGGGTAGTTTCTATGGTTCTCTCTGTGTTTTCTGTGTTGTGTTGTTGGTTTGTATTTTGGTCATTACAGGTGCTACCCCAGCAATGCGCAGTGGACCTGTTGATTATTGAGTTTCTTTTCTTCCTTTCCTCGTAACACTCGCTACTCTGGGATCACCCGGAACGGATTCATACTTTCTAGGTATCCTGGGAGCGGGGATTACATCTAGGGCTAATGGATTAGCCCTAAGATTTTAGGATTTAGATATAAAGTTAGGATTTTTAGGTTGCGTTGGTATAAAGGGACGTATTTTGATCGATCTAGCAAAGTTTGTAGGAGATCTCGTACTGAGATCGTGCCCACGGTCGGTGGAATCGATTGGCTTAAGGAGTATCCTATAAACATAATTAGAGAGTTAGTGGATTTAATTAGGGCTCATGACAATGTCCGGCTTGTGTCTTGATGGGATCCACCGACGAACTATATTATTAATTGACGGCTACTGTCATTGCGTCAATGAGAGCCACCAAAATACATCGAAATTCTAACCCACGAGAGTGGCATGAGTGGAGATCATTCTGACCACGAGAGTGGCATGAATATTGTCGATTCTTAATGCACGGATCGTGTGCGCCTGTAGAGAGAGCGGGGTTAATGCGATACGTTAGATTCATGGCGCTTAGAGCCATGAATTCCACATCTTAGATGCGACACTTCCTAATAAAGCCAATGTAACGTAAGAGTCTTAACCTAGCATCGACATCCGACGATCCTAGTGGTGAGTCCTAAAGCCATAGTCTTTTCTATTTTCTTTCTTTATTTGTGTGGAATCCTTTGTTTACGATATCGAGTGACACGACCTTCGCATACATCACCATTACGACACTCTACAATCTGTATCTGCCAATAAGCTCGCAAGTCTAACCCAACCTAGGAGTATATAGGTAGTATAACACCGCTTCCCTGTGTTCGATACTCGCTCGTCGCTATACCGTGTGCTTGCGATAAAATGACATTGTTTCGGAGTTAATTCTAGGCCAATCAAGTTTTTGGCGTCGTTGCTGGGGATGCATTCCACCATATTATCTATTTATCACAATTATGTTGATTAGAATTCGAAAAAAAGAGAGAGAAGAAAGTGATATTTTTCCCCGCCACCTGCTTTATCATCATTTCTATCTTCTTGTACCACTGATATCTTTTCCAGGTTGTTTGCTTTGACTATTCAGGTTCAATGGATCACTTTCGCTATATTTCAGTCAATGATTACTTGGCACAGTGTTAGGCTCCAATGGAAGAATGCAGATACTATCAGATGGAAGGATATGACTATTCAGAGTGTTATGCCTACTGCAAGTATTTTGACAAGGATGGACACATGCCCTACGAAAGCTACGTCTTTAGCTTGAGTCCTGACTATCCCCTCACTTTGATGCTTACACGCTTTCTGGAGGGCTGTGCAGCTTCTCATCTTCAAAGCACTGATGAGGGAACTGCGATGAGACACTCGGAAGATATTACTGCAGAGCCATGTTGCACCGTCGTCACTCCACCACCCACCGACACAGCTAGTTCATATGATGAATGGATGGATGGAGATGATTCAGATGGAGAAGACATTGATGTTATTTACCTCGCGCCAGCTGACATATACAATGCATCCAAGGGCGCCATATTCACTTCCATACCTAGAGAGCCTGAGGATACTTTAGCGTCCCACTAGTCTCCCTACCAAATACCTAAGCTCACATTGCCACCTGCACCTACTATTGAGAAGGCCAAGCCATGCAATCGGGTGCCTCGAGCTCCTGGACGAAAATGAAGAAGGATGCATAAAAAGGAGAAGATGAAGTTTACATTGCCTTCTATACCTGCGGAGCCTGAGGAGGATGTCCATGTTCAGCTTGGGGGAGATATTATGTGCTTTGATATTTCCACCTCCGATGAGACGACGGCACCTGGCACTGTGGAGTCAGCTTGTGCCATCGTATCTCCCCCTGCCAACCACATGAGTCACAGCAGCCTATTCCATCAGAGGATATTATTGAGGAGGCCATGCCTACACTGTTTGAGCTGACCATCGAGGAGGACCTGCCTTGGGACGAGAACATAACCATTCATGAGGATCCCGAGCATTACCCTCCTCTATTAGAGCTTTCACAGCCACCTCACCCTTTCACTAACACCGATGACTATCCCATAGAGCTTATGGCTCCCATTCAGGGAGTTCTCTTTACTCCATCGCTCTTTGCATTTGATTCCCCTCTAGTGTATGATGTTTATTATGATTCAGATTTAGATAACTCATTTTGCCTTTTGCAGGATACACATACATATGATCAAGAGGAACGATGGGACGTATACGAGGAGGAGAGTGAGGAGTTAGCACCCATGGATGCTATTGAATATGATTAGGAGGTGCGTTGGGACGAGTCTGATGATGAGGAGGATTTTCATAATGAGGCACATGCTTATATGCCAGAGTTACCTGAAGAATCTGAAGCGAACAACAAGGAGTTGGTTGACGTGGTGCATGAGAGTAGAGATTTATTTCCAGGGAAGTGTTGTCAACCATCCTTAATTTTAAATATTTCTTTCGATGGCCTTCTTTGTAATACATTTATTTTGGGGAAGAATTATCCACATCAGATTGATGCGGCTTATCTCCTGCAGGGTATATGTGGAGTCCTTGTAGAGATGCTGGGAGCCGCATTGCTGGAATCTGATGGAGTCTGTGGACACATGCACTTGGCAGAGCCACAAAAGAAGCAGTTGGAGCAGTTGCCTGCACCGACCAAGATACTGGATCTACCTTTTGCTATAGGTGATATCAATCCAGTAGTGTAGTATTTTATGCTTTCAATAAACACGAATCCTCTCGATAGCGAGAGGACTGTATAGATTTGCTTGATTTGTTAGTTTAGAATAAATATCACCCCATATGATGGCAACAATAATCTTTTACACCCTACCCTTTATATGCTATATTGATTGCTATCCTCTACATATTTTGATGTGTCACATCCTTTTGCTCACCACCATCGAGCATTTCTTTCAAGTGAAACCTTACTTTCTTATTCGTGTGACTTGATCTCGCTTAGTGAAGCCGTGACATTTTTGATCAAGTCATTTGAATAAGACTATTTGGTATAAGCTTGGTGGACAACGCTCTTATGCATCATTGCATGTGCATGTAGTTGCATTAAGATTTCATGTCATTCATTTCATCATTTTTCATTCACCCACTCATATTTATCGTTGTTCCGCATAATTACCTTTTATAATCACATTGAGGACAATGTGAAGTTTAAGCTTGGGGGAGTGCATTTCCATGCCATTTAGTTGCATTTTTACTTCATTTTAGGATTTTTAGGATTTTTCAAATTTTTGCATCATCTTTTCAATTTTTCCATCTTATTTTTCTTTTATGTGTGTTCATGCATCATATTGTGTGCTTGGTTTTCTTTTCCTTCTTATCTTTTGTATTTATTTCTTTATTCTCTTTTCCTTCTTTTGCTAGATATGTTCTTTATGATGATCTCTCTTATTACTTTAAGTAGCCATCACGATGCTTATATCTCTTGCCATGCTATTTGGAGTATTTCAGTATCCTGCTATTCATGTGCTTGCTTATTTATTCTTTTGATGATTTCTCTATATGAATGCATGATACTAATTGAAGCTGAATCTATGCAATAGTATTTAGTATGCTTTTGTTGGAAATGCACCAAGATTTATGCATCATTTGTATATCTGAAGTATATGTATTATTGTCTTATTCACCTTCTGTTGCATGCCTGATATGATTGTACGCTTTACTGCTTAACTTCACTATTTATTGAGATGATTATTAATATCCATGCTTACATATGAGTTTTAGTTGAGGTATTGTCTTATTGAACTGTTTGTGCACATCTTATCAGTGAACCAAGTGTTACATCATTGCCTTCTCCACATATATCTTTTTATTATCTACATGTCACTTGAGTTCACCCCTTGCAGCTACTCATACCGCATATATTCCCAAAAATCCATTGCAAAAGAAAAGTTAGCTCCAAAAAGTTTAAAAATCCAAAAAGAAGCCAAAAACCAAAATACATATCATATAGCTCCAACGAAAATCCAGAAAGGAAAATGAGAATAAAAAAGAAAAAGAAAAATATTTCTCTATCTCATTATTGGAGCCATAAAAATACTTGGAAAAACCAAGGCAAAAATTTCATTTTCCCCTATCCTTTTCTTTTAGATGCGATGCCTCAAGCTAAGCTTGGGGGTGGGTGAATTCATTTGACCATAAGAGTGAGTATGCCATTAGAGTGGAGAGGTGAACGAATGGGAAAGTTTGATAATGCTGAAACTTAGCAAAATACTTTATTTAAGGAGATTTCTTATGATTCGATATAAATATGTGAATGCCATAATTTATTCCATTCTCCATTGCATGCTTGGTGTGATTCTTATATGCTTCTGTTATAACTCGTGATTGAAAGGTGCATCGCCAATGATTTGTGTATTAAATTCTATGAATTGCATGAAGTGGATATGAGTTGATCGTATGAATTTAGAGAGTCCCTTTTGTTGTTCTTGAAAGCTTGCAAGTACCATGTTTAAGTAAGAAATGTAATCTTTATAGCATGTGATTCGTATTTTCTGAGTTATCGTAATGTGTAGCTTATGGCTTGAGATCTGAGAGAATAATCTAGTGACCCCTTCCACTTTGTATTCTTTTCGTTATCTTATTTTTACCTCCCGACGAGCTTCGTATTCGTCTTTTCCGAGGACGAGTAAGAGGTAAGCTTGGGGGATTTTGAATGCTCCTATTTTGCATGAATTATCGCATATTTTCATGACGTATTTCACACTCTAAACCACCATTTTATACGCTTTTATGCTATTATTTGGAACAATATGACTTTCAGAGCGTTTATGCCCATTTCAGGATATGGAGAGATATTGGAGCAATTTGGAGTCAATGAGATGATCGACGACGTGAGAGCACATAGAAGACTCATGATGACATGCCTGAGGTGCCAAAGAAGAAGACGAGAGAAGGAGAAGAGAGAGAAATATGAGAAGCTCAGGGCATCTTCAGTTTCCCAGGTGACTCGACCGAGTAGCAACAGCTACGCGACCGAGCTGACATGCAGAGTTAGCCGGAAACGACCACGACCTACTCGACCGAGCAGACAGCCAGCTCGACCCGAGCTGCATCAAACATAGCGATGATTTTGAGCTATTCTCTAAGGCACTATAGCTCGATCGAGCAGCAAAGCAATTCGACTGAGCAGTTCAACTACTCGACCCGAGTCGTAATCAAATAGAGCAGCGTTTTGGAGGAAGTTCTGATCTACTATAGCTCGACCGAGTAGGGGGCTACTCGACCGAGTAGGGGGGCTACTCGACCGAGTAGGGGGGCTACTCGACCGAGTAGGGGGGCTACTCGACCGAGCACGAAGGCTACTCGGTCGAGTAAGGCAAGCACCCAGATTTTCAGACAGTCTGTCACTCTTTTGAGATCTGCTATCATTCTAGTTGGCAAAGTATTTTTCTCATATTTTTATGGATATTAGACTTCATGACGATTCCAATGCCACCAAGAACGTGCCAATCGGAGGTCAGATGAAACCTGGAAAATTTTTGCAAGTTGACACTGCAGTGCTGAAATCACCTACTCGATCGAGTGCTGTGTTCTACTCGACCGAGCTGGCTAGAGCCCAGAACTTAAGTTGCGGCCAGAGTTGATTTTGGGCACGAATTTCGGAGGGTTTCTTAGGTTATTTGCTAGGGTTTTGAGGGGACTATATACGGGGATTGTAGTCATCGTTAGAGGGGAGTTTTAGGGAGAGGTTATATCTTATTTTATTTAGAGCTCTTGGAGACTCTTTTAGGAGTTAGGCCATGCCATAGGCCACTCCTCTTGTATCAAGCTAAGTATTCTATCTCTTTAATTCTATTTTAGTTTTTCTTATTGATTCCTTATTGTTTATCTCTCCTTGATGCAAGCAATGAAGTTTTCTAGCGATTCCATATCACTTTCAAACATCCATGAGTAGTTCTATCTAGGGCTAATGGATTAGCCCTAGGATTTTAGGATTTAGATGTAAAGTTAGGATTTTTAGGTTGCGTTGGTAGAAGGGACGTATTTTGGACGATCTAGCAAAGTTGTAGGAGATCTCGTACTAAGACCGTGTCCATGGTCGGTGGAATCGATTGGCTTAAGGAGTATCCTATAAACTTAACTAGGGAGTTAGTGGATTCAATTAGGGCTCATGACCATGTCCGGCTCATGTCTTGATGGGATCCACCGACAAACTGTATTACTAATTGACGGCTACCATCATTGCATCAATGAGATTCACCAAAATATATCGAAACTCTAACCCACGAGAGTGGCGTGAGTTGAGATCATTCTGACCACAAGAGTGGCATGAATATTGTCGATTCGTAATGCACCGATCGTGTGCGCCTGTCGCCAGAGCGGGGTTAATGCGATATGTTAGATTCATGAAGCTTAGAACCATGAATTCCAAATCTTAGAAGCGATAATACCTAATAAAGCCAACGCAACGTAAGAGTCTTAACCTAGCATCGACATCTGACGATCCTAGTGGTGAGTCCTAAAGCCCTAGTCTTTTCTCTTTTCTTTCTTTCTTTGTGTGGAATCCTTTGTTTGCGATATCGAGTGACGCGACCTTCATATCCATCACCATTACGACACTCTACAATTCGCATCCACCAATAAACTCGCAAGTCTAACCCAACCTAGGAGTAGATAGGTATTATAGCACCGCTTTCTTGTGTTCGATACCAGCTCGTCGCTATACCATGCGCTTGCGGTAAAACGATATCGTTTTGAAGTTAATTCCGGGTCGATCAAACCCTCTCCTAATCCCCTTCTTATCGAGTTGGATAAGAAGGTAGCTGGTCTTTATGAGCTGTTCCACCTATCTTTCCAGCACCATGGCATACCCTTCCATGCATCCCTTCAGCATTATCTTCAATCGGTTGCTACCCAGCCCTCTCAGGATATCCATCCTACTATTTTAGGTGACGCTTAGGCCCCTCCTGCTAACGTCACCCAGCCTCCTCCTGTCGTCTCTCCGATTCCAGAGCCATCTGATGCTGGTGCTACTGACCTTGCCTATCAGGCTCCTCAGGATGACTCTGCTGCTGCTGCAGTCGTGACTTCCAGATCCAGAGACCCAGAGTTTTTAGGTTGAGATGAGAGCTCCTGAGGACTCCACTGTCATCAGCTGGACTGATACTTCTTGACGACTGCTCACCCTACGACTTAGATTTTTTTGGTTGAGAGTCTGTGTCTGATGTATTGATGTATGATGGATATATAGTGTCATATATAGATGTTTTATTGGTTAGTGTTTATGCTTGTGACATATTGGATGGTTATGTATTTTGCGTACAGTTGGTTATCTTTTTGTGTTCTCCATGTATCTTTTCCACACACACACACACACACATATTCTATATTTCATGATGATTTCAAATGTTGTCCTATTAGGACAAAAGGTTTGTCCTACATGGCAATTTTGATGACTAGGACAAACAAGTTTTAGGGGGAAACTTGGAGGGAAGATTTGAAAATTGAAATTTGGTTTGTAAACTTAAAATTTTAAAATTTGGAGGGCTATGTATAAGCGTGTGCTCCCCTCACACTTCGCAGTGCGCTGGTATAGGCGTGGGCCCTCCTCTCAAATCGCATTGCCCTTTGGGCACGGGAAATTTCTAGTATATATATATGATGATTAGTTTGACTCTATTACTCTCTCATGTGAATGTCGTGCAATTTTGTCTCCTCTTATGCTATTAATTGTTATAATTAAATGTTGAGATAAATTGCATAATACATGTTGCTATTGGACTTCTATTCCTCTATTCAACTTATCTTTGATGAGTTTTGATACGTATTTGTGTGATACACCATCGTGTTTTCTTGATTTTCATTTGGTATCACATTAAATATATATCTCATTCTTTATGCTCTTGTGATTGTTCTTTAGTTTAGTTAGCACTATTGTTGTTGTTTTTCTACTCCCACCTTTTTGGATAATGCCATAAGGGGAGAGAAATAAACAAATCATAATTATGTGTTAATTAGACGCTAAACTTGAATCTACGATTGAAGTTGCCTTAGATTCAGGGGGAGTAAGATAAAAATGAATTTGGATTCAATAATCCTAAATTCCAATATTGGAATTCATTTCATTCATATATATCATACTATTGCTTTAATTTGATCATTAGATGTTCATATATAAATTGTCTAACTTGATTGGCATCTATGTAGAGGGAGTTAGTATTCTTAAGCACAATTATTTATCTTTTTGTTTTTGTTTGTATTTCATCAACAAAAAGGGGGAGAATGTTGAGTATTGGACTTCTCCCTACTTGGTTTTGATGATGAGCAAACATAAATACTTGTGACTAATCACCTACATACAGTTAATCCATTGACTAAGCCTATCATGATGATCAAATAACAATGGATGAACATGAAGATCAATCAAAGCTCAAAGTTGAAGATTGATTAATCAATATTAAAGAATTGAACTTCAAAGACTTCAAGAAGACTTCAAGATCATTCAAGAGAAAGAAGAGAAGCTAAATCAAATGTAATTGTTTTATTCTCTTTTCTTTCTCATTAGAATGTAGCTTTGAAGTAGTTTACTGTTGGAGCTCACACACTTCACTATTTCTAGCCTAGGATTTCATTAGATTACATTTTCTAGGGCTGTATCTTTGATTTCCCTTTAATATCCATTTTGGACTTTCAACAGGAGACTGATGAACATTATATAGGCGCCTGTCTCCATACATGCGCTTGAGAATTGTTCTTCAAGTCGTCTGTTATGCACACTCTGTTTGACTTGATTTTTGGGAATTCAGTTCTTTACTTTCATCGGGCGACTGCTGTACAAAGTACATACGCCTATCCAGTTACAGGCGCCTGTGACTTGTTAGTCAGTCGCATGTCTCATCTTGCCCAAATTTCTTAAGTTTTTTCATCTTTTGCACTAGCCCCTGTAGGCGATGTAAGACAGATTTACTGGCGATTGCCCATGGCACGGGCGCCTGTATACGCTTCTACAGTCGCACGTCCAACCATTGCCTAGAACTTTGATTTTGTCTTGTTACTCAGTTGTGTAACAGACGACTGATATTGGTTTCCCAGTCGCCTGCCCATGGCACATGCGTCTGTGGATTCCACATCAGTCACATGTCCTAGTGTACCCAGAATTCTTTGTTTTCACAACTTATGCATCAGTCGTCTGCAGAAGGTTTCTCAGTCGCCTGATGGATTTCAGGCGCATGTCCAACCTTCATCAGTCGATTGTCCTACGTTGTAAGTTACCGATTGAATTCTCACCTACTCTTTGACACAGTGCACCAGTCGACTGTGGTTTCTTCACCAGTCGACTGTCTGTACTGTAAATTCTATCTGTTTGCTGTTTCCACACGGATTTCAAAGGTTGTTTTGGGTATTTTGTTTGAGGGTTTTGGAGAACCTATAAAAGTGCTTCTACTATTCCATTGGAGCCTCTTAATCATTCTCTTAGCAACTCAAGAATTCATCTTCAAGCTCTCAAGCTCTCATTCTCTCCCAGCACTAGAATCTCATTCTCACTTATTCTCCAATCTAGAATCAAAGTGATATCTTATAAGCATTTGGTGGTGACAAGAGAAATGTCTATCTCTCTTCTTGGAAGAGACATCAACACACAACATACTTGCTCCTTCAAGTTCTACTTCAACGCATAGGTGATTGTAAGTGTTGTAATTTCATAATTTCATAACTTTCATTATTAAGTTTTTCACTCGGTTGTGAGAGTGGTTTGCTTGATCCCAAGTTGTGGGATTCAAAGACATCGATTGTAGGTTAATTACACTTGTAGGGTTGCTATAAGTGGGCTTAAAGGAAACCTCAAGTTAGGGTTCTAACTTGAGTATCCGGAGGTATGATGTGTCCATATTTTCCACTATTTTCATATCATCATTTCATTGCATTCCACGTCATTTTCACATCCAAATCCCACATTTTACTACGATATCGCGTTTCTGACGTTATATTCGAGTTTCGTAGTGTTTTATGAGTTTTCAGGGATTTTGCAGCGATTTGGGACCCCACTTGGGTATGGACACATCTGACGCGTCTATAAGCTCATTGGCGAAGCTCCACAGTAGTCCACCATACTTTTAGAGCCATGGGAGGAAAAGAGAGAGAGCAGGAGGAGAGGAGAAGAGAGCAGGAGAGGAGGAGCTGCTTCAGGAGCAGCTGCAAAAGATTTCCCAGATGACTCGACCGAGCAGAGGAGCTGCTCGGTTGAGCAGACGCAAAGAAGGAAAAGCGAGTATATACGGGGATCACTTGGACCGAGCAGTTCATCTGCTCGGTCGAGCAGCGTCAAATTTCAAAGCTGAAGCATTTCCAGCGTTCGGCCCGTGCAGATTTTCAGTGACCGAGTCAGCCTCTTCTCAAACCGAGCTGAGCTGACTCGACCCGTGCAGGCAGAGCGAGGATTTTGAATATTTTTGGATTTCCTGTCAAGCTCGGTCGAGCAGCACAGCTGCTCTGTCCGAGTGACCGAACGAGCAACACACTACTTGACCGAGCAGCCTACTTGGTCGACAGTGCCAGGGCTATTTTTGGAAGGATTCGCTAAAGCCGTCTGTTGCGTGATCTGGGGGACTGAATGCGGGGAGTTTGCACAGCAAGAGGGGCGACTCATTTGGAGAGTTTTTGAATAGTTTTTGAGAGGGGAGTTTAGGCGATTTTGGAGAGTTAGTTTTTAGATTAATTTTTGTTAAAAGAGATTGGATTTAAACGTTCGGATTGTGACTTTTGTTCTCGATTGCTCTTGTGCTTGGGAATCTGGAATTTTTATTAGATCTATAAATTGCAATTCTTATCTGTCTCCCGCTGTAAGTTTTCTACTTTTATTCTTTTGATTGCTATGATGTCTTCATCTCTAAAAATGATGTTTTTATTCGTGAATAGTGCCATGTGTGAGTAGATCTCTCTAGGATTGATGGGTTAGCCCTAAGATCCTAGGGGAAAGATGTAAATCTGAATCTCCACATTGAATTAGGGATTTAGTTAAGTATTTCGATCGATCCTACCGAATCCCTAGATAACCCGTACTGAGAGCATGCCCACGGTCTGTGGAATTGATGTGCTTAAGGGGTATCTATGGGATCCGAATAGGAATATCGGTGGATCCAACCAAGACTCGTGACCATGCCCGGCTTGTGCTTTGAGGGGATCCATCGACGAACTATACCGCTACGTTGACGGCTACCGCCATTGCGTTAACGAGAGCTACCGAAATACCTCATAATTCTAACCCATGAGAGTGGTGCGAATTGTGAGATTTATCTCCTAACCCTAACACAACGTGAGGATTCTATTCTAACGTTGACCCCCGATGATCTTAGTGGTGATCCCTAATGCCATAGTCCTTTTTATTAGTAAAACAACAACAACACCCCAAACAACTCTTTCAACCCGATAGCTATCTCACTTCGAGATTTAGAAGTAAACTGAGAATCCATATACACTATCACCGTCCCTGTGGGATTCGATATCATTTATAGTATAACTCGACACCGTCCGCTTGCAGATTGAGCCCGGAATTGAATCCTAGGGGCCATACCACGCCTGGCGATCATGACACCGCCAGGAGGAATCTATGTGTAGGTTTCGGGTACGTCAAGTTTTTGGCGCCATTGCCGGGGACGGTAATAGTGTTTATCTCAGTTTATTTTTATTCTTTGAAGTTTTCTAGCACTCTAATCATTTCTCACCTTTCCACCCTTTTATTCTCTTTCTATTTCTCTGCCTTGCTATTAACATCTCCCCCCAGCTAGTGATTATTTCCTGGCTAATCAGACATAATGGAGATGGTGATGCAAGTACAGTGGACCTGTGAGTCTGATAGTGACTCAGAGGAGTTTAGTTTCTCTCTCTATCATTTACATGGCCTTCAGGACTCATGCATGGACGAGTCCATGATTGAATGCGCAACCAAAGAACTGATTGATGCAGTTCGGTTATCGGCTCAGGAACTTATGTTGCAGGTAACATAAAGCTGCAATTGGTCATGGATTATATAATGAACCAAGTTTCTGATGCAGGTACCATTGAGGGCGACATTAACATAAGCTTTGAAGAGGACGTGATGCTCCTCCAGACCATTGAGGCCTTACCTGTTAATGCAGGCTGGGCAGAGACTCAACAATTGGAGCCATTGGACGATTCGTAGCTGTTGGATATAATAGAGAGCGTGGTAACTGATGTATGGGCCCATGGCCTGGTGGAATTCCCTACAGACGACCCAGTTACACAAGAGCTCTTAGTTTTTATTGCGAACACTTTCCACAACACGGATGCCTTGGATGGTGTCCCCGTCACTGGTGGAATTTATGTGCGGTACGAGGGAGACACACTACACTTCTACAACGATAACCTCCCACAGATTTCAGCATGTAAAGAATATTCCTATGAGGAATATGCAGATCCCTCACCATCACGAAACTACATTGACCAGGGAAGTACTGCAGATTTTATGTTCGATGGTGGATACATGCCTGAACATCTTGCTTCTGTTGACAGGTGCGCTACAGAAACAGAATCTACAGACGTCTGCCAAGACGCACCATCATCCCCCAGCTCCTCCTATGATTCCGCCAACGAAGAGTTTCCACCTTCTGAACCACAAATCGAGGATGCATCTTTCTCGCATGTGCAAAATGACGGGGGTACAACGCCCCCTCAGGTAGAACTGAAACCTCTCCCTGCCAATTTAAAATATGCTTTCTTGGGGGAAAATTCCATGTACCTAGTCATTGTCAATGCGGCCCTCACCGAATCCCAGCTAGAAAGCCTCCTAAAAATCCTTAGATCCCACAAAAAAGTAATAGGGTACAACATCGGTGACCTGAAGGGTATCAGCGAAACCATATGCACCCATAGGATTCATCTAGAGGATAAAGACGCCACCTCCATTGAGCCTCAAAGGCGACTGAATCCCAACATGAAGGAGGTGGTGAAAAAGGAGGTCCTGAAGCTTTTAGAGGCCGACATTATTTATCCTATTTCTTATACTAAATGGGTCAGTCCAGTGCAGGTTGTCCCGAAAAAGGGGGCATGACAGTCATTAAAAATGAAAAAAATGAGCTAATCTCTAATAGAACTGTCACAGGGTGGCGTATGTGTATCGACTATAGGAAACTAAATAAAGCCACCAGAAAGGACCATTATCCTCTACCCTTTATTGACCAAATGCTTGAGTGCTTAGCTAAGCACAAATACTTCTGTTACCTAGACGGATACTCTGTATTCTTCCAAATCTCGTTACATTGGGAAGACCAAGAAAAGACGACATTCACATGTCCTTACGGCACATTTGCCTATCGAAGAATGCCGTTTGGGCTATGTAATGCACCAGCCACATTTCAAAGGTGCATGATGTCTATTTTCTCAGATTTCATCGAGAATATCATGGAAGTCTTCATGGACGACTTTTCTGTTTATGGCACCGAGTTTGATGATTGCTTAGCTAATCTATCCAAGGTCCTAGTACGGTGCCATGATAACAATCTAACCCTGAATTGGGAAAAGTGTCATTTCATGGTGACAGAAGGGGTTGTGCTTGGCCACGTTATCACCTCCAAGGGAATTGAGGTCGATAAAGCCAATGTTGAAGTTATTAAGAGCCTACCGCATCCCACCAACCTTAAGGGCATCCGTGGTTTCCTTGGGCATGCAGGTTTTTATCGCCGCTTCATAAAGGATTTTTCTAATATTGCCCACCCCCTCACGGAGCTCCTAGCCAAGGATGCTCCTTTTGTGTTTACTGACGCCTGTTTGCTAGCTTTTAACAGGTTAAAGGAAGCTCTCATCTCGGCCCCAATTATACAGCCACCAAACTGGAATCTGCCGTTTGAGCTTATGTGTGATGCTAGTGACCAGGCAGTAGGAGTTGTTCTTGGTCAAATGAATGAAGGAAAGCTTCATGCCATATACTACGCTAGCAAGACCTTGGATGATGCTAAAAAAACTACACCACTATGGAGAAAGAGCTGCTAGCCGTGTTCTATTCTATCGAGAAGTTCAGATCCTATCTCTTGGGGTCCAAGGTGATCATCTACATGGACCACACGGCATTGAAATACCTACTAAGCAAGAAGGATGCTAAACCACGCCTGATCCGATGGATCCTCCTGCTCCAAGAATTCGACATTGATATCAAAGACAAAAAGGGAGCAGAAAATGTGGTAGCAGACCACTTGTCGAGGTTAATCCAAATGCACGGGGATAACAGCTTGCCGATTGACGATTCGTTCACCGGTGAACAATTATTTGCGGTGAATTCCCCCGAAGTCCCCTGGATAGTGAATTACCTGGTGAGTGGCATAGTTCTGCACGGGTTGGCGACCTATTCGAGGAGGAAGTTCCTACACGATGCCAAGAGTTACTTCTGGGACGACCCTTACCTGTTCAGGACATGCGCAGATGGGATCATCAGGCGATGCATCCCAAAGGAAGAGGCAACCTCCATCATATCGCATTGCCACGATCAGCCATGTGGTGGACACGTAGCTGTCACCAAAACCACGGAAAAAATCCTCCAAAGTGGTTTCTACTGGCCCACTATATTCAAGGATGCCAATGAATACATAAGGAAGTGCGACAGATGCCAGAGGACGAGGTATATCACGAAGAAGAATGAAACACCCCTTCACGGCATCTTGGAGATAGAGCTATTCGACTGTTGGGGCGTTGACTTCATGGGACCTTTTCCATCGAGTAACGGGAACAAGTACATCTTGGTCGCCGTTGATTATGTCTCGAAGTGGGTGGAAGCCATAGCCACCCCAACAAATGACGCGAGGATATTAGCCAATTTTTTCAAGAATACCATCTTTCCTCGCTTCGGAGTCCCCCGAACAATCATAAGTGATGGAGGGAGCCATTTCATCGAGAGGAAATTTGAGATGATGCTGAAGAAATATGGAGTTCATCACAAGGTTGCCCTCGCCTATCACCCTCAGACCAGCGGCAAAGAGGAGGTGTCCAATAGGGAAATCAAAAGCATCCTGGAAAAGACAGTTAGCGCTTAAAGGAAGGATTGGTCGCACAAGTTGGGCGACGCCCTTTGGGCATATCGCACTGCCTTTAAAATTCCCATCGGCACGACCCCCTACAGACTAGTGTATGGAAAAGCTTGCCACCTTCTGGTAGAATTGGAGCTCAGAGCATATTGGGCAATAAAGAAAATGAATTTTGATTACCAAAGTGCCGCCACGAGGTGAGCCCTACATAGCAATGAGTTGGACGAAATTCGGCGTCATGCTTATGAAAATGCTAAGATATACAAAGAGAGAACCAAGGCCTACCATGATAGAAACATCACGGTTGTTCGCCATGATGTCGGCGACCAAGTACTCCTCTATAATTCAAGGTTACGCCTCTTTCCTGGGAAATTAAAGTCAAGGTGGTCCGGCCCTTACAAGATAGTAAGCTTATCCCCAGGAGGTGCAGTTGAGCTCGAAGGAAAGAACGGAACCTTCAAGGTAAATGGTCAGAGGATTAAACCTTACAGAGCTGGAGAACCTGTAAGACAGGAGGAGACATACTTCCTCGAGGGATCCCCCGACGACAACTGATAAATCAAAAGGGAGTCGAGCTCACGACTGAAAACGAGCGCTTATGGGAGGCAACCCAATTTCTTAGTTTTCGGATTTTCTTTTTCAATTTCTCATTTTAATTTCATATTTCAGAGATAAAATTATAAAACCGCAAAAATTTGATGAATTTTTCCTTTGTACAGGTTAGATATGAGAGGCGACACGCAGATCGACGTTTCGATCGGAAGGAATATGGAGGGGAACAACAGATTTGGAGAGGAAAGCCAAAGGAAAAAGAAGCAGAAAGAAGACAGCTGACTCGACCGAGCAGCCACCCTGCTCGATCGAGCAGTACAGACATGAGAAATGGGAGTAAAATTGCCTTCGGCTCGTTCTGAGCAAGCATCGATAGCTCGGTCCGAGTTGGCATAGACTCGATCGAGTACTCTACTGCTCGATCGGATTGTACAGGCTTTTGGGAATAAGGAGAAAACATCACTCTGCCTACACGGCCAGAGTGGTGATGGCACGGCCCGAGCAGAAGGTGACACGACCGAGTAATATGCTGCTCGGTCGAGTATAACAGGCTTTTGGAAAAAGTGGAAAAACGACGTTCTGTCTACACCGTCCGAGCGATGGCAGCTCGGCCAGAGCAGCCCCTGCCCAACTGAGCATCTTCCTGTTCGACCGAGCAGGCTAAAGGGAGTTTTCTAATAATTTTATCTCAATTCATCTCGCAACTTAATCGACCGAGCAATCATATTGCTCGGTCCGAGTCATCACTCGTCGATATCGGGCCGTATTCTTTCGGTCGGGTTTCGAGTTGCTCATTTGTACCTGGCCCGTCCTAGCCCTTTAACGACGTACCCTAATCATCCCCCACAACAGCTGCCACCCCCCAAACCTGTTCAATCTCCTTCAGAACTCTCTTTCCCCCCTTCTTCTTTCCACAACGCCGCTCATCCGTCCAACCGAGCCCCCCATCTCTCTCTCCGCACTCATTCATCCCCACCGAACATCATAACCACTCGGCCTAAAATTCACGCGTTTATGTTTAAAATATACTGATGCTATTCCTGTCCTTATTTCAGGTACGATTTGCCACTGTCAGAGGACACCTCTATAAACAGCTTGAGGGATACTCCGGATCAGCGGTAGTCACCACACCAAACGCAACGCCATCTCCTTCTAGTCGGTAAATTCGTTCCCCTATTGGCTTTACATACTGTCGCACAATTTTATACCACTTCCATAATGCCTCCACGCCGTACTAGACCTGCCAATACTGGTACGTCAAACCCTAGGCCTACTCGGCGTACCCGTCGTACACGCTCTACCACTCAAACCAACACTGTCGGCGAACCATCTACCAATTCCCATGTGCCGCCCACCGCCCCACTCCCACTGAACCCTTTTACATCGGCGATGCAGAATACGAGGTTACATTTTGTGACACTGACCAGGCCAACCAGTTCACCACCATGCTCCTACTATCAGGGTATGGTGGTGCCATGACTCAACAGTCGGTCGAGCGTGATCTACCTTTTCTTCGGAGCCTCATTCGTCACTGGCGAACTGACCCACCTCACGAGTTCCAGCCAACTATTCTCCCACCTCCTGGTCCACAGCAGAGGGACCCATCACCACCCCCAGAGGGTGGTGCCTCTACTTGATGTCATCCATACGAGTTTTTGCCTCCCCTACTTATATTGAGCCCATCTACCTGTTCGGGGCCCTACACTTGCATAGCTTGGGGGAGGAGCCACCCATGCATCACATCTTCATTTAGCATTGCATCATGTCATATTTTAGTTTCTTTCTGCACAGTTTTTATTTTTATTTCTGACCCCGCCCACCCCGCCCCTTTTAGCATCATCTCCCATTTACCAGCGTTTTCTTCGCAGTGAGGACACTGCTAGGTTTAGCTTGGAGGATGAGCGCTACCGCTTTATTTTTGATTTTTTTTCTTTTACATTTTCTTCCCTTATTTCATTTTTTATTTTACGCTTTAACCACTTTTCCACGTCGTTTTATTTTTTCTCATTTTGCATCATATTTTCTATTTTCACCATGCATGCATCTTATTCTTCTTTATTTTCTTATTTTCTCTGCCTTTTTCTCTTTATTTGCTAAGGATTGTCCGCGTGATGATATTTCTCATAGCCTTATTAGTCTTTTACGATTCTCACTTTCTATGACATGCTATTAGGGCAAATTTCAGTTTTACTATCTATATGCGTGCATTTCTATTGCTGATCTATCTGATTTAATGCTTAAACTTTATTGAAAATTGAATGCATGAATTAGTATCTAGTATGCACTATGTTGGGTAATGCACCTAAGTTCATGCATCACTAGAATACTTGGAGTATCTGTTTTTATCTTATTCACTTCTGATTGCATGCATGCTGCTATGGTGCTATTTAATGCATGCCTTTTCAGTATTCATCTAGAGGAATGAAATATCCATGCTATTTATGAGTTTAGTTAGGGTATTATTTTATCAAACCGTTGTGCACCCTCTTATGAGTGAACCGAGAGATATACTATTTTCTTTCTCCACATATCTATATATTTCTCTACATATCAGCTGGTTACACCCCATAGCTATCTTAACCGTATCTCACTTCCCAAACCCAAAAAGAAAAAGTATAGCTTCTAAATTAAAAAAGAAAAAAATAGTGTATATATTCATATATGAAAAAGAAAAGAAAAAGAAAGAAAAAGAATAAATATTGTTTTGGATATTTTCATTAGAAGCTATCACTTATACTGGGAAGAAAAAGAAAAATTTCGTATCATATTCCTAGATGCGACGCCTTAAGCTAAGCTTGGAGGGGGTAAACCAACTGATCACATGAGTGAGCATGACAGTAGAGTGGAGACGGTGCATAACGGGGAGATTTAATAATACCTAAACTTTACGAAATGCTTTAGTTTTTAGAGACTTTTCATGAATTGAACTGAATACCTGAATGGCATGACTTTTTCTATTCTCTATTGCATGTTGTGTGATTCCTACATGCTCCTTGTGTATCTGTGATTGAAAAGGGTATTGCCAACTTCTTTATACTAGACTCTAGGGATTGCATGAGATTCATATGAATTGATGGCGTTATTTCATTAGATCCCTATCCTTTGCCTGCATTACATGCTAGTCATATGATTTGTAAAACTAGAAATTTCCAGTAGCAAGAATGTTTATTATTCAGAGCATCGTGATTTACTATTTAGGCCAGAGATCTGACTGAACATCCTTAGCACCCTCCACTCACCTCTATTCTCTTCTCTTTTTATTTTTATTTCTTATTTCTTATTTCTTCTTTGTTTTCCTCCCGGCGTACTGATTATTCGTCTTCCTTGAGGACGATAAGAGGTAAGCTTGGGGGATTTTGATGTGTCCATATTTTCCACTATTTTCATATCATCATTTCATTGCATTCCACATCATTTTCGCAACCAAATCCCACATTTTACTACGATACCGCGTTTCTGACGTTGTATTCGAGTTTCGTAGTGTTTTAAGAGTTTTCAGGGATTTTGGATCGATTTGGGACCCAAGTTGGGTATGGATACATCCGACGCGTCTATGAGCTCATTGGCGAGCTTACCAGTAGTCTGCCATACTTTAAGAGCCATGGAAGGAAAAGAGAGAGCAGGAGGAGAAGAGAAGAGAGCAGAAGAGGAGAAGCTGCTTCAGGAGCAGCAGCAGAAGATTTCCCAAATGACTCGACCGAGCAGAGGAGCTGCTCGGTCGAGCAGACACAAAGAAGGAAAAGTGAGCAGATACGGGGATTGCTCGGACCGAGCAGTTCATCTGCTCGGTCGAGCAGCATCAAATTTCAAAGCTGAAGCATTTCCAGTGCACGGCCCGTGCAGATTTTCAGTGATCGAGTCAGCCTCTGCTCGGACCGAGCTGAGCTGACTCGGCCCGTGCAGGAAGAGCGAGGAATTTGAAAATTTTTGGATTTCCTATCAAGCTCGGTCGAGCAGCACAGCTGCTCGGTCCAAGCGACCGAACGAGCAACGCACTGCTCAACCGATCAGCCTACTCGGTCAGCAGTGCCATGGCTATTTTTGGAAGGATTCGCTGAAGCCGTCTGTTGCACGATCTGGGGGACTGAATGCAGGGAGCTCGCATAGCAAGAGGGGCGACTCATTTGGAGAGTTTTTGAATAGTTTTTGAGAGGGGCGCTTAGGCGATTTTGGAGAGTTAGGTTTTAGATTAATTTTTGTTAAAAGAGATTGGATCTAAACGTTCGGATTGTGACTTTTGTTCTCGATTGCTCTTGTGCTTGGGAATCTGGAAATTTTCTTAGATCTATAAATTGCAATTCTTATCTATCTCCCGCTGTAAGTTTTCTACTTTTATTCTTTTGATTGCTATGATGTCTTCATCTCTAAAAATGATGTTTTTATTCGTGAATAGTGCCATGTGTGAGTAGATCTCTCTAGGGTTGATGGGTTAGCCCTAAGATCCTAGGGGGAAGATGTAGATCTGAATCTCCACATTGAATTAGGGATTTAGGAAAGTATATCGGTCGATCCTACCGAATCCCTAGATAACCTGTACTGAGATCATGCCCACGGTCTGTGAAATTGATGTGCTTAAGGGGTATCTAAGGGATCCGAATAGGGAAATTGGTGGATCCAACCAAGGCTCGTGACCATGCCCGGCTCGTGCCTTGAGGGAATCCATCAACGAACTATACCGCTACGTTGACGGCTACCGCCATTGCGTCAACGAGAGCTACCGAAATACCTCATAATTCTAACCCACGAGAGTGGTGTGAATTGTGAGATTTATCCCCTAACCCTAATGCAATGTGAGGATTTTATTCTAACGTCGACCGTCGACGATCTTAGTGGTGATCCCTAATGCCCTAGTCCTTTTTATTAGTAAAACAACAACAACACCCTAAACAACTCTTTCAACCCGATAGCTATCTCACTTCGAGATTTAGAAGTAAACTGAGAATCCATATACACTATCACCGTCCTTGTGGGATTCGATATCATTTATACTATAACTCGACATCGTCCGCTTGCGGATTGAGGCCGGAATTGAAGCCTAGGTGCCATACCACGCCTGGCGACCGTGACACCTCCAGGAGGAATCTAGGTGTAGGTTTTGGGTGCGTCAAGGTATCCGGGTGGAAGGGACGTAGTATTACTGGGAACAAGTCGGGTTTGACTTGGGTAATCCGAACCCTTGAAACATCTTATTGTTTGCATTGATTCATTGTTGTTAATTCTTATTTTTGCATCTTTGTTGGATTATGATTTAATTTGGTGTAAATTCTTAATTAAATTTTATACAAAATATTCAACCCCTCTTCTAGTGTTTTCCTCATAACCAGTGTCCATACAGAGCCTAGATCAGAATGGCTCTAACACTATGTAAAAGTGGATGAAGAAGAAGATCATTTGTATTGCCTTAACTTGATGGTGGTTACAATAGAAGACCTATATATATATAATACACGACTCATTATTGGGCATAGAAGCCCAAAAGACACATGCACTAGAACCCAAGAGACAACACCAAAACCAAAGAGTCACACATGAACCCCAAGGGTTATGACATAATGATCTAGGAGACAATACATTTTCCTAAAAATACTCATAATTATATTAACGACCCACATGTTTTTTTTCTTCGGTTTAAGTTTTGAGCAAACTAAAGTCGGGATTTCTAATAATTTCCATACTGTAATGAGGTTTCTAAGATGAAAGCTTAGTACAGGTTAGTTTTCTACAATTTTACCCATTTTTCATTATTGGAAGGAATCCGTGGAAATTCCCTATAAATAAAGATGGTACTGTTATGAATCAACTACGGGGGGAGGAACCCCCAGCCCTTTATTTATAGGCAGAATAGGAGAGTTAAGAGATAACATACATAGATATGGGTGTATCTCTAAGATACCCAGAATCCTAACCAACTCTGGTTCATATCCCTTCACAACGCTCCCCTTATCCAGCCATCGGTGTGGACTCTGCTTGTGAATACTTCAGGATTCTGAGTATAGAAGAGTCTCACATGGGGTGGATACTTCAGGATCCTGAGTTGGTGAGATTTACCTCGTTAAAACCTTTAGCTATGAAAAACCCTATGGGAGAAACCATAGTTAAGGAAAATGAGTACAAACGCTCTTTAACTCCCCTTGATTTATACAAGTGACTTTGCTCATGAATACTTCTAGATTCTGAGTGTCACACAGGGGTGGATACTTCAGGATCTAGAGTTGATGTGATTTGCCTCGTTAAAACCTTTGGCTATGGAAAACCAAGTAGGAAAAACCATAGCTAAGGGAAAAGAGTACAAATTCCCTCAACTCCTGCTGATCTGTAAAAGCTCTCAGCTTTCAGATATCTTAGGCTTATCTCATCACTCCTATTTACAACATTCCGAAAATATACATAGATTACAAATATTATCACCATTGAGCAGATGCTGAATCTAGAAACTCTGGAGAGGTGTGCTAAGTTTCGTCGCCTCTGATGTGGTCTTCAGACTATGTGGTCAGCTCCACAAAACCAGCCTCTATCCCAGTCGTCACTGGGATGTGATGTACCACCAGGCGCCCTCAAATACACCATTAGTGTGATTCTGGAATGGTGAGGATCTCGGAATGATATGATGATGTTGCCTTCATAAGTTGCTTTACAGATCTGCAGTATATGGCCATCCCACTATGGGTACATATTTTATGATTTCTCAGTATAGGGACCGGACCTGCAACCTGCATTTGCATAAACATTGGAGGATGATACTACATATTGTAAGTCCAAATCTATCGATCCTTGGAGGAAGCGTAGAAGGCTTAACTCCGGTCTAATGGCCCTTTTTAGGTGCCAACTGTCTTTGGCTAATGAGTTTACTGCAACTGCTATATCGGTACGCGTGCAGTTAGCCAGTAGTGCATGATTGCACTTAGATAAGGGACTTTATGACCAGTTATATCCTCCCGCTCTTCCAGCGATCGGAAGGGTTCTTTTTGTCAATCCATTAAGTATACCACCATAGGTATACTTTTGATGACAATGGTCCTTTTAATTTCTCCAACTCACTTCTGGGCATATGTAACAGGATTCTATGAGCCATGACTTTATATTTGCCTAGGTCTTTCATTTCATGTTTAATAGTCAGGCTTGAACAGATATTTCGGTTTTCTCTTTAGGAGTCCGATGAGATTTTAGTTGTTTACAACTATGATCTCAAATCATGTTCTTTGCTTAGATGCAAAGACAACCCTCAGTAGGAATCATTGATTTGTCAAGTGATTCTCTTAGTTGTACATTATTTATTATTCTTATTGTTTTTTTTCAATATAATAAACGTCCCAAAGTCTATTCAGACATTTAAGGAAATGTGGAATTTATCTTTACCAAGATATCCACAAAGGTATACTGTCACAACATCCAATAACAGCATATCCAAAAATTTCCTTTGCCAAATCGTAAGGTATTCGCTTTTGATAACTTAGGGAGATCGATGCATCATTTATGGGTTATGCTCATTTTAATTTGTTCGATCCCTACTTTCAACGAAATTTTCCCTTGGGCTATAGGTTATACCTTATAGCGTACGATTATATATATAATTTCTTATGTGTGCAATACTTATTTTATCCACAGGTTTGACATCTTTTGGTGTCTGGACTTCAGGTCCGAATATTTCACGTTTCATAAGTGAGTCCAGCTCATCTTTTATTGCCTTGTTCCACATTTGGCCAATCTCTACGTTTGCATCTAGCAACAGAGTATGGAACGATAATTTATAAACATCGCCGCTTTTACGATGTATATGACAATATGATACGTGAATACATTGTCGATAATTTATGTTCTATCTGTCCAACACCTCCCCAGTACGTACAGCATTTACTTTCAATTTCAGTTTTTCCCGGCAGTTCCTCTGCAGTGGATTCCGGGAAGGGTGAGGGTGTGGACATGAGCTCATTGTCCTGTAGTAGTATTATCTTAAGGTCTCCAGGAGTTTCTGTCCTTGGAGCATGGTGGTCTGCCTCTTTTCTGTTGAGGATCAGCCACTTTTACTGCTGGTGGATTGCATCCATTCTCAGGGATGTCAATCCTAGCTGGAGTTTTTGCAGCAAGGATGTATGATCTGACAATCTTTTGGTTGCCAGTAAACGAGTTCGGTAAGTGGTGAACATTATTCTGTATGTGGATGATCTTCAGGATCACATCTTCACATTTGTTTTGTTACCGAATCATAGTGGGTCAAGCTTTTTGTATCCCACGTTATAATTTGTTTCGCACCAGATTTTCCAGTATCTGGGCATATGTTGGGGAAACTCGTCTTATTGAAATCACAGTCTTCAAGATGTACCTTAAATGTGTCCCCCGTTTGGGGTTCTAGGTATCTTATAATTGAGGGTGAGTCAAACCCTACATGGATACCTAGGAGACGTTGAGGATCGCTTTGGTCCTCAGTGGTGGTGCAAAGGAGATTTAAACAGCGCGACTGAAGATTCTCAGATGAGAAATGTTCGGTGGCATTCCATATGCAAGTTGCATTGGAGACTCTGACCTCCAGAGGGTCTTTTATTTACGATGCAGCATGCAGAATTTGCATGTCCCTATGCATCCATCGGCAATTTGGGATTTAATGGATGTTCATTCCAGTGGAGTCTACTTATCAGTGACTCTGTCGACCCATTTTGGTTATGAACAAGCGGCACTGTATGTTCATTTTCTATTCACATTGCTTGGCAGTACTCTTGAAATAACTGGGAAGTAAATTCCCCAACATTAACCAGACTTATTTTCTATATTTGATTGTCTGGAAAATGTGCCTGCAACATTTTTATTTTTGTGCCAATATCTCTGGAAAAACTAAGTCGCGGGTCTGTAATAGACACACATATGAATATTCTGAGGATGCATGTATCAGTACAATGAAGTACCGAGATAGCCCACTGGGGGGTGGAATTTGTCTGCGTCTATCTCCTTATATTCTTTTTGAGGAAGCGTGGAGATTCTTTTTCAACTTTTCGTAGAAATGGCCTTGTAATTAGTTTTTCCTTATAGCAAGGGATGCGATGGAATTCTCCCTTCTGAAGAATCTTCTGGTTCTTCAAGTCATACCCATAGGATAAGATATGGTGCATCATCACTGATCCAGGGTGGCCAAGTCTATTATACCAAAGTAAAAACTTGGCTGATGTCGGGCACTTCAGGTGCTCCGTTTAAATCTGCTTCCTCTCTCCGAATCTTTGTATGGTAGAGGCCTGTAAGGCTCTCAAAACGTTCAAATATGGATTTTAGTCCTTTTTATTGAGACGTTACATACAGTAATTTGTTTTTCATTTACATTTGCTTTTCCAAATGGAATCCATTGAAACGGATGTCCTAGAAATTTAGAAAGTTTGTTTTGGAATTCGGAGAGATTAGTGCATCCTTTGTTTTTGTTTCTGTGTTATTTGGGGGCAACAGTGTTGTGTTCCCTAGATCTTCAATATGGCCCTGATGTTGGGCTTTGAATTGAAAGATCGCATGTGTTTATTTTCTACTAATCAGTCATGCGAGCAATTCATTTATTAAAAGATGAATCATATAGGCACATGCATTTTCAGACAAACATTTTCATTCAAAAACAAATTACGTAATTCAAATGCTCTCATAACATGAAATGTTCTAAACAATTTACTAAGACAAAAAATAGAAGGCTAATTAAGCAGGTCATCATATTTGAAGTCATCAGCTGTAAACTTGACTGGAGCATCAGAGGTCATCAGGTTTGTTTCAGCTTTATATTTCTTGTTCTCTTTATACAAATCCTGGAGATGCTGCAGAGTTCTGCACACTCTGGACCAGTGGCCTTTCATGCCACAGCTACGGCACTGGTCTTCCCATTCCCTCTTGGGTGGGGGTGCTTCATCTTTATTTTTGTCATTTCTGCGCCAGGTGAACTTCCGCTTTGTAACGGTCGGTTTTCGATCGTATCTTCTTTGTGCACGTGCTTTTGCCCGTGCACGTATTTATTTCAGACTTTGTTTGTATCCGAACACTATGGTGTGATATGTCGTTGTGACACTCTCGGAGAGTATTAAATTGTGGAATTAATTTGGAACGTCATTTCACGGGTCGTTCTCCCACGATTTGACTTTATTTGAAGAGACGTCGTGATTTTCACTTTTGTCGTGAGGGCTTTTTATTTTTAGTTTCGTCCCTCGTCGTCGAAATTGTGATCCGCCTTCTTAGTTGCGTTTCTCTCGTCTGTGCGGTCACCCCAGTATTTATTTCATGATTTTTGGGCCCAGTTTGGCCTACTTTCACTTTTGCCCAACCAATTATTGGGTTAACCCTAAGTTCATTTGTTTCTTTCCCCTATAATTGATTAATAATAATCTTAATCACCCTCCTAACTTTGACTTAGCCTTTTTCCCCATGCCTTGGCCGCACACAAACCCACGCATGAGAGAGAGAGTGAGGGTTATTTGATTTTTCTTTAATAATAACAACTTTCCCTATTCAAAATAACTCTAACAAAAACCCTAGCTAACAGCCCCAGCATCACATGCCTATCCCTATAAAAATTAGACCTAGGGTTAGCTATTTTCGCACAGTAAACAATACAGCCGCCGCCCCCTAAGTTTTTCCGCACGCCACACAAAAACCCTAGCGCCCAACAACTTCAGGAGCCGCACCCCCGCATCTCCATCCTTTACCCTTCACCGGTGGCGACTCACTCCCCTCCCCGACCTTTCTCCTCGCTTTGCTCCTCCGCCGTGATCCACGTCGGTGCTCCCAGGCGCCGCAGCAATGACAGCATCGCAGCAGCAGCAGCAGCCGTAGATCGCCGCAGCCATCGCCCGCGACACCCGACGTCTCCTGTCGACCACCTGGACCCCCCTGCGTCGTACACGGCAGCCCTCAGGCCGCCATTGATCTGAAACAGCAAGCTCTCGCTGTTCGCGTTTATAACGACGTATAAACGCGTCGTATCGCCTCCCGTCGTTCCCTCTCGCTGTGGGATCTCTCCGGCGGTCCTCTACCTCTCCTGGAGGTGTTTCTCGACGTTACTATCATCCCCTACGACGCTCAACGTCGTAGTCTTCGTGTACGTCGACCCGTTCGTCGTTACGGCTTCCCGTGAGCCGTAGATCTACTGCCGATCACTTTTCTCTCTGTTTGGAATCTATTCGTTGATATCGTCGCGGTCCAAGGATTGGTGATCGTAGGAAACTATTTTGGAATCTGGATTTGGAGCGTTTTCTATATTCCAACACCTGGCGTCGCTACCCGTCGCCAGTGTAACTCTCGCGTCGTGTAAGGGTAATTTTCTGAACACTTAGGACCCCCAACCAATGCATGCTAATGAAGATAAAAATCAGTAATTTAATTAGTTGATAAATCACTAACGAAGATAATTTAAACTAGGACGGTAGGTTGGTGAATCCGAGCACATAGGTAGATTGGACTGGTTGAACGATATTTTCAGAACGACTGATTGCAAGCAAGATAAACTTGCTAATTTGTGCTTTAGGCCATGTTTTAGGCCATTCCCCGTTTTTAGCGTAAAAGAGACTAGGCGACGAAATGATACTCGCCTAGACACAACTTTAAGATCTAGCTTGACAACGAAGCTAGATCTGTCACCCTGCCATGTCATTTATGCATTTTTGCCTGTCATGTTTAAATGCCATATCTGTATGCTCTTTACTTTCGCTCTGCCATGTATGTCACGTTTAATTTCCGTATCTGTACGCACATTAATTGTACCCTTGCCATGCCATGCATCCTAATGTCAATCCATGCTTGAATGTTGCATTTGTAGCACACGCTACTTGTAGTTTCTTGTTGAGGCTAGGCACCTGCGTTGCAGGCACAACCATATGCCAAATACACTTACTAGCTCGTGATCCAAAAGCGGGCTTCATGGGTTGGTCAAAAGCCAATGCCCGATTACACGTGGAGGGGTAGGGTTAAGCAACCACTCAGCTTAGAAGTATGCCAGATCAGCAACTTCAACTGTAAGGCGTAAACTCTCGGATTGGTGTAGGGTTAAGTGACCACTTGGCGTAGAAGTGTGTCCGTACAGCCACTTCAGCTGTAAGGCGTAAACTCTGTGCACGACGTGTTTACGTGACTTGTAAAGCCATGTGAATGTTAGTAGCTTCGCTACCCTTGCCATGTCATACTTGTTGCACTCTCTTACTTGTTGCATTCATACCTTAAACTGCCATGTCATCGCATATTTTAGAACTGCTAGGTTGTTTCACTTTCTTTTAGTTTCCTTGCATAAGTCTCTTGTAGACTTGCTGACATGCGCCCTCGTCTCTTTTGGGTGTCGCATTTAGTTGCTGAGCCAGAGCCAGTTGCTGTGAACGAGGTGTTTGCCGACGCTGAGCCTGAGTCCACTTTTGTCGTGGAGTTCGAGGACACCAGTGATCAGTCGTAGAGAGTTGTTTTTGTGTTACTTCTGCTTAGCTCTTGTTAGGTTGTCGGTGCATAGCGCCTTTCTTTTTGTACGTTTATTTCTGTTGGCCATGCTTGGGCCTTTTAGACTCTTTTAGCCTGGTGGCTTTTCTGTGATGTTGGACTTTGTTGGTGGACATTCTGAGATTGGAATAATATTATCTGTCTCTTTTCTTTTATTATTATTTTTGTTCTGTATCGCATTTGCAAGGACCTCTACTTGGTTATTCCAGACGCTTTACAGACTGGAGCCTCACAGCTTCAAGTCTGAGCGGACTTTTCACGCCTCGCCTCCATTTTAGGGAAGCGGGTCATGACAGGGTTTATTGCTGGCCCATGCAGGTCGACTCTTGTAATTGAGAATCTTTGGAACAACGATAATAATTATGGAATTTCTATTAAATAAATTAAAACATCCAAGTCATAAGCTTTGAGTCTAATTTAATTCATTTTCTATGACATTAGATGGCTGGAAAACGACAGACCCGAGCTGGTGGTGGACCTGACCGTGATGTGATACCGGATAAAGAGACCACCAATGTTGAAGTCATGAGGATGATGCATCAGATGTTACCGGTGCAGCAGGGCATGCTCCAGAATACCCAGAATGCCCCTCGCTTCGAGCCGGGAGCGAAGCAGTTTCGGAAGCTGGGCCCGACCTATTTTGATGGATCTGAAGGACCGTTGGCTGCAGAGGAGTGGATCCGGAATACGGAGGACAATCTACGGATGTCGAAGAACAACCCAGCTGGATGGGTTGATTTGGTGAAGAAGCAGCTCAAGGATAATGAACGCAGCTGGTGGGATGCAGAGGAGGAGCTATTGGTGAGGCCTATTCCTTGGGCTACTTTCAAGGCTAGGTTCGATGAGGAGTATTTTCTGAAGGCTGCCAGGAGGGAGATGTTGCAGCGATTCATTGATCTGAAGCAGAGAAATCTATCGGTGGACCAGTATCATCAGGAGTTCACCAGGCTGAGTCGCTTTGCATCGATGATGGTGCAGGATGCCGAGGAGAGAGCTCAGAGGTTTCTGCAGGGTCTTTCCCTGGATCTGCAGAGCCTGATGTCTTCGTCAGACTTGGAGTCTTATCAGAAGTTGTTGGTAGCTGCTAGGAGGCAAGAGCTGATTGCGAGCCAGAAGAGAGGACAGACTTCTGGAGCTAGGAGGAGGCCTATGGAGCAGGTCAGAGCAGTGGTTAGGCCTGGGTTCAAGCCTAACCAGTCGGTGCAGTTCAAAAAGCCAGGTGGTCCTACTCTGAAGACTTGCCATTTCTACGATAAGACTGGTCACATCAAGGAGCAGTGCTTGATTTGTGGCGACGCTACGCATGCAGCGAAGCATTGTCGGCATGCAAATCAACTGCGGAAAGCACCGGATGGAGTTCAGCAGCAGAGAGCTCCAGCAACTGCTGGACGGGGAGCGCCTCTCGTTCCCCAGAAGTGGGCATTTCAGCAGGCTTTACAGCCGAGGAGACAGGCTTTCCTGATGACTGTAGTTGAGACTGAGGCTGTGGATGAGGTTATTGCAGGTAACCCTCAGTCTAGTTTGTTTTCCTTTCCTTAGTTAATCTTGTTTGTTAGAATAGTGTTTGTTTGCTAGAATATATTATGTTTGCTAGAATAGGATTTGATTGTAGATTGCTTGTTAGGTGTGATTTTGGTTTGCACCTTTCCTGTACGAGTCCTCTTCGACTCTGGTGCATCGATGTGCATTATTTCCCAGAGCTTCATGGACAAGCATTCTTTGTCGACTTCCCCACTTCCCAAGAGTTTGGATATCGTTACATGAAATGGCATGATCTCGGTGCATCGTGGTTGCAATTCTTGTCCTTTGGTGGTCTGTGGACATGAGCTTTACGCTGACTTTATTGTCCACGACATCATCAACTATGATGCTGTCCTTGGGATGGACTGGCTTGGGAGTTTCTACACCACGATCGATTGCCGGTGGAAGAAGGTGGTGTTCAAGATTCCAGGTCATCCGGTGTTTGAGTTCAGCCGAGGCAGCAGTTCGCTTGGTCCTGTCAGGTTTCGGGCCAAGCCGGTGGAGATTGTTGCCATGCAGATGGAGCAGAGTAGACCAGATGTGGTGCGAGAATTCGACGACGTCTTCCTCGAGGAGATGTCAGGACTGCACCTGATCGAGCTCTCGAGTTTTCGATCGATCTTATTCCAGGAGCGCAGCCCATTTCGAAGGCGTCGTATCGTATGGCCCCAGCAGAGTTGGAGGAGTTACGTAGGCAGCTGGATGAGGTTTTGCAAAAGGGGTATACTAATCCCAGTGTGTCTCCGTGGGGAGCACCGGTGTTGCTGGTGAAGAAGAAGGATGGTTCGCGTCGTATGTGCGTGGACTACAGGGAACTGAATGCCGTCACCATCAAGAATCGATATCCATTGTCTCGTATAGATGACATCTTTGATTAGCTTGGAGGGTCGAGAGTGTTCTCTAAGTTGGACCTGAGGAGTGGCTATCACCAGCTGAAGGTGAGGAAGGAAGATATTCAGAAGACAGCGTTCAGGAGGAAGTATGGTCACTACGAGTTCGTGGTTATGCCCTTCGGTGTAACCAATGTGCCCGCAGTTTTTATGAACCTGATGAATCTAATCTTCTACGACTTTCTAGATAAGTTTGTCGTTATCTTTATTGACGACATCTTGATCTATTCAAAGTCGGAGGAAGAGCATGCATCGCACTTGAGGACAGTATTGGAAATTTTGAGGTAGCATCGTTTGTATGCTAAGTATTTCATGTGCGAGTTCTGGCTTGATTGGGTCGCTTTTCTTGGACACGTGGTGTCAGGAGATGGAATATCGGTGGATCCTGAGAAGATTAAGGCTATCAGAGAGTGGTCGGTCTCGCAGTCGGCGTCCGAGATCCGAAGTTTTCTTGGGCTTGCAGGTTATTATCGGCGTTTCATTAAGGATTTTTCTAGGATTGCTGAGCCGATGACTCGATTGACGAGGAAGGATGTGCCGTTTGTCTGGTCTGATGATTGTGAGAAGGCCTTTGCTATTCTGAAGGAGAGATTGACGACTGCCCCTGTTCTTGCTGTGCCCGATCAGAGTGGAGGATTTGAGATCTTTTGCGATGCTTCTGGCAATGGTCTCGGCTGTGTTTTGCATCAGTATGGGCACGTGGTTGCATATGCTTCTCGTCAGCTTAAGGCTCATGAGAAGAATTACCCGACGCACGATTTGGAGTTGGCTACAGTCGTATTTACGCTCGATATTTGGAGGCACTTCTTGCTGAGTGAGAAGGCAAAGATCTTCACTGATGACAAAAGCTTGAAGTATATCTTTACATAGAAGGAGCTCAACATGAGACATCGTCGATGGTTGGAGCTCATGGCCGATTATGAGATCGACTTGCAGTACCATCCTGGCAAGGTGAATGTGGTTCCAGATGTGCTGAGCAGACTTCCAGCAACGATGATGTTGACTCGCAGTGGAGGTTATATCCGGATTTTTGCGAGTCTGGTATTGCGATCGTGCTCCCTGGAGAGGCTTCGTCGTTGATGTGTATGCAGATACAGTCGACGATCGTGGTTCAGATCAAGGCAGGTCAGGCCAGAGATCGGAAGCAGGTGAAGATCCGTGAGCAGGTAGAAGCCGGTCTGCGGGCTGATTTTCAGATTCATGAGGATGGCTTGCTGAGGTTTGGAGCTAGGGTTTGTGTGCCAGCTAGAGATATTAAAGAGGAGTTATTGGTCAAGGCACACAGTTCACCGTATTCTGTGCTTCCTGGTGGCACCAAGATGTACAAGGATCTTCGTCTGAACTATTGGTGGCATGGTATGAAGCGTAGTGTGGCTTGGAGCGTAGCCAAGTGTTTGGTCTGTCAGCAGGTAAAGGCGGAGCATCAGCGTATGGTAGGGTTGCTACAACCACTTCCGATTCCGGAGTGGAAGTGGCAACACATCACTATGGATTTCGTGATTGGACTACCTTGGAGTCCGAAGCAGAATGACACGATTTTGGTGGTCGTAGACCGATTGAACAAATCTGCGCACTTTATTCCCTTCCGAGTAGGACAGTCCACTGAGACGCTAGCGAAAAGATATATGGAGGTAAATTATTTTACTCTCCGTTTTTATTCCCTTTTCCTAGTTTAGATAGTGATGTAACGTGAATCGTGCAGGAGATCGTGCGACTTCATGGAGTTTCAGTGAGTATAGTTTCTGACAGAGATACGAGATTCACATCTCAGTCTTGGCAGAGACTGCAGAAGAGTCTGGGTACGGGTTTGAGTTTCAGCACCGCGTACCACCCACAGACAGATGGCCAGTCCGAGAGGACGATTCAGATTTTGGAGGACATGCTGAGAGAGTGCATGTTGGAGTTTAAGGGATCTTGGGAGGATCATCTCCATCATGTGGAGTTTGCCTACAATAACAGCTACCAGGCGAGTATTGGCATGGCGCCATTCGCCGCGCTATACGGGAAGAAATGTCGATTGTCACTGAGCTGGGATGACAATGGAGATTGGGAGCGGTTAGGATCAGAGATGATCGTGGAGGCTGTGGATGTTGTGAGAAACATCCGGGAGAAGCTGAGGATCGCGCAGGACCGTTTCAAGCTTTGTGCAGATGCTAAACGGAGGCCTTTGGTGTTTCAGCCTGGGGATCATGTCTTTCTGAAGATCTCTCCGAACCACGGAGTTATCCGATTTGGAAAGAGAGGCAAGTTGAGTCCGAGGTACATTGGGCCGTTTGATGTCCTGGAGAGAGTTGGAGCGGTGGCTTACCGCTTAGCATTGCCGCCGTCACTGGAGGGAGTTCACGACGTATTTCACGTATCTCAGTTACGTCGATACGTCAGTGATCCGTCTCATGCTGTGGATTTCTCGAAGATCACGGTTCACCCGGATCTTACCTATGATCAGCAACCAGTAGAGATTTTGGATCGACGGTAGAAGCAGCTGAGGAATAAGACCGTCGACTTGGTTAGAGTGCAGTGACGTCATGGTTCCACTGGGGAGTCCACCTGGGAGCGTGAGGATGATATGAGAGAGCGTTTCTCGTACTTGTTTCCGAGAAGAGATTGATGTTGATTCCGAGGACGGAATCATTCATAAGGTGGGGAGGATGTAACGGTCTGATCGATGTAACGGTCTGTTTTCGATATTATCTTCTTCGTGCACGTGCTTTTGCCCGTGCACGTATTTATTTCAGACTTTGTTTGTATCCGAACACTATGGTGTGATATGTCGTTGTGACCCTCTCAGAGAGTATTAAATTGTGGAATTAATTTGGAACGTCATTTCACGGGTCGTTCTCCCACGATTTGACTTTATTTGAAGAGACATCGCGATTTTCACTTTTGTCGTGAGGCCTTTTTATTTTTAGTTTCGTCCCTCGTCGTCAAAATTGTGATCCACCTTCATAGGTGAGTTTCTCTCGTCTGTGCGGTCACCCCAGTATTTATTTCACGATTTTTGGGCCCCGTTTGGCCTACTTTCACTTTTTGCCTAACCAATTATTGGGTTAACCCTAAGTTCATTGGTTTCTTTCCCCTATAATTGATTAATAATAATCTTAATCACCCACCTAACTTTGACTTAGCCTTTTTCCCCATGCCTTGGCCGCACACAAACCCACGCAAGAGAGAGAAAGTGAGGGTTATTTGATTTTCCTTTAATAATAACAACTTTCCATATTCAAAATAACTCTAACAAAAACCCTAGCTAACAGCCCCAGCTATCACATGCCTATCCCTATAAAAATTAGACCTAGGGTTAGCTATTTTCGCACAGTAAACAATACAGCCGCCACCCCCTAAGTTTTTCCGCACGCCACACAAAAACCCTAGCACCCAACAACTTCAGGAGCATCACCCCTGCGTCTCCGGCCTTTACCCTTCACCGGTGGCCACTCACTTCCCACCTCGACCTTTCTCATTGCCTTGCTCCTCCGCCGTGATCCCCGCAGGCGCTCCCAGGCGCCGCAGCAGCGACAGCATTGCAACAGCGACCGCAGATCGCCGTAGCCGCAGCCGCAGCCGCCGCCCGCGACACCCGACGTCCCCAGTCGACCCCCTGGACCCCCCTGTGCCATTGACGGTAGCCCTCAGGCTGCCATTGATGAGAAACAGCGAGCTCTCGCTGTTCTGGTTTATAACGATGTATCGACGCGTCGTATCGCCTCCCGTCGTTCCCTCTCGCTGTGGGATCTCTCTGGTAGTCCTCTACCTCTTCTAGAGGTGTTTCACGACGTTACTATCATCCCCTACGACGCTCAACGTCGTAGTCTTCATGTACATCGACCCGTTCGTCCATGTTCATCGTTACGGCTTCCTGTGAGCCGTAGATCTACTACCGATCACTTTGCTCGTTGTTTGGAATCTATTCACTGATATTGTCATGGTCCAAGGATTGGCGATCGTAGGAATCTATTTTGGAATCTGGATTTGGAGCGTTTTCTATATTCCAACCCCTGGCGTCACTACCCGACGCCAGTGTAGCTCTCGCGTTGTGTAAGGGTAATTTTCTGAACACTTAGGACCCCCAACCAATGCATGCTAATGAAGATAAAAATCAGTAATTTAATTGGTTGATAAATCACTAACGAAGATAATTTAAACTGGGACTGTAGGTTGGTGAATCCGAGCACATAGGTAGATTGGACTGGTTGGACGGTATTTTCAGAACGACTGATTGCAGGCAAGTGAAACTTGCCAATTTGTGCTTTAGGCAATGTTTTAGGCCATTCCCCGTTTTTAGCGTAAAAGAGACTAGGCGATGAAATGATACTCGCCTAGACGCAACTTTAAGATCTAGCTTGACAACGAAGCTAGATCTGTCACCCTGCCAGGTCATTTATGCATTTTTACCTGTCACGTTTAAATTCCATATCTGTATGCTCTTTACTTTCGCTCTGCCATGTATGTCACATTCAATTTCCGTATCAGTACGCACATTAATTGTACCCTTGCCTTGCCATGCATCCTAATGTCAATCCATGCTTGAATGTTGCATTCGTAGCACACGCTACTTGTACTTGCTTGTTGAGGCTAGGCACCTGCGTTGCAGGTACAACCCTATGCCAAATACACTTACTGGCTCGTGATCCAGAAGCGGGCTACATGTGTTGGTCAAAAGCCAATACCCAATTACACGTGGAGGGGTAGGGTTAAGCGACCACTCAGCTTAGAAGTATGCCAGATCAGCAACTTCATCGGTAAGGCGTAAACTCTGGGATTGGTGTAGGGTTAAGCGACCACTCAGCGTAGAAGTGTGTCCGTACAGCCACTTCAGCTGTAAGGCGTAAACTCTGTGCACGACGTGTTTACGTGACGTGTAAATCCATGTGAATGTTAGTAGCTTTGCTACCCTTGCCATGTCATACTTGTTGCACTCTCTTACTTGTTGCATTCATACCTTAAACTGCCATGTCATCGCATATTTTAGAACTGCTAGGTTGTTTCACTTTCTCTTAGTTTCCTTGCACAAGTCTCTTGTAGACTTGCTGACATGCGCCCTCGTCTCTTTTGGGTGTCGCATGTTAGTTGCTGAGCCAACGCCCGTTGCTGTGGACGAGGTGTTTACCGACACTGAGCATGAGTCCACTTTTGTCGTGGAGTTCGAGGACACCGGTGATCTGTCGTAGAGAGTTGTTTTTGTGTTGCTTCTGCTTAGCTCTTGTTAGGTTGTCGGTGCGTAGCGCCTTTCTTTCTGTACGTTTATTTCTGTTGGCCATGCTTGGGCCTTTTAGACTCTTTTAGCCTGGTGGCTTTTCTGTGATGTTGGACTTTGTTGGTGGACATTCTGAGATTGGAATAAGGTTATCTGTCTCTTTTCTTTAATATTTATTATTTTTGTTCTGTATCGCATTTGCAAGGACCTCTACTTGGTTATTCCAGACGCTTTACAGACTGGAGCCTCACAGCTTCAAGTCTGAGCGGACTTTTCACGCCTCGCCTCCATTTTAGGTAAGCGGGTTGTGACAGGTTTTATTGGTGGCCCATGCAGGTCGACTCTTGCAATTGCGAATCTTTGGAACAATGATAATAATTATAGAATGTCCATTAAATAAATTAAAACATCCAAGTCATAAGCTTTGAGTCTAATTTAATTCGTTTTCTAGGACATTAGATGGCTGGAAGACGACAGACCCGAGCTGGTGGTGGGCCCGACCGTGATGCGGTGCCGGATAGAGAGCCCACCAATGCTGAAGTCATGAGGGTGATGCATCAGATGATTCCGGTGCAACAGGGCATGCTCCAGAATACCCAGAATGTCCCTCGCTTCGAGCCGGGAGCGAAGCAGTTTCGGGAGCTGGGCCCGACCTATTTTGATGGATCTGAAGGACCATTGGCTGCAGAGGAGTGGATCCGGAATACGGAGGACAATCTGCGGATTTCGAAGAACAACCCGGCTGGATGGGTTGATTTGGTGAAGAAGCAGCTCAAGGATAATACCCGCAGCTGGTGGGATGCAGAGGAGGAGCTGTTGGTGAGGTCTATTCCTTGGGCTACTTTCAAGGCCAGGTTCGATGAGGAGTATTTCCCGAAGGCTGCCATGAGGGAGATGTTGCAGCGATTCATTGATCTGAAGCAGGGAAATCTATCGGTGGACCAGTATCATCAGGAGTTCACCAGTCTGAGTTGCTTTGCACCGAAGATGGTGTAGGATGCCGAGGAGAGAGCTCAGAGGTTTATGCATGGTCTTTCTCTAGATTTGCAGAGCCTGATGTCTTTGTCAGACTAGGAGTCTTATCAGAAGTTACTGGTAGCTGCTAGGTGGCAGGAGCTGATTGCGAGCCAGAAGAGAGGATAGACTTCTGGAGCTGGGAGGAGGCCTATGGAGCAGGTCAGAGCAGTGGTTAGGCCTGGGTTCAAGCCTAACCAGTCGGTGCAGTTCAAAAGGACAGGTGGGCCTACTCTGAAGACTTGCCATTTCTGCGGCAAGACTGGTCACATCAAGGAGCAGTGCAGAAGATTTCTAGGCCAGTGCTTGATTTGTGGCGACGCTACGCATGCAGCGAAGGATTGTCGGCATGCAAATCAAATGTGGAAAGCACCGGCTGGAGTTCAGTAGCAGAGAGCTCCAGCAGCTACTGGACGAGGAGCGCCTCTCGTTCCCCAGAAGCAGGCGTTTCAGCAGGCATTACAGCCGAGGAGGCAGGCTTTCCTGATGACTACAGTTGAGCCTGAGGCTGTGGATGAGGTTATTACAGGTAACCCTCAGTCTAGTTTGTTTTCCTTTCCTTAGTTAATCTTGTTTGTTAGAATAGTATTTGTTTGCAAGAATAGTATTTGATTGTAGATTGCTTGTTAGGTGTGATTTTGGTTTGCACCTTTCCTGCACGAGTCCTCTTCGACTCTGGTTTATCAATGTGCATTATTTCCCAGAGCTTCGTGGACAAGTATTCTTTGTCGACTTCCCCACTTCCCAAGAGTTGGGATATCGTTACAGGGAATGGCGTGATCTCAGTGCATCGTGGTTGTAATTCTTGTCCTTTGGTGGTCTGTGGACATGAGCTTTACGCTGACTTTATTGTCCACGACATCATCAACTATGATGCTGTCCTTGGGATGGACTGTCTTGGGAGTTTCTACGCCATGATCGATTGTCGACGGAAGAAGTTGGTGTTCGAGATTCCAGGTCATCCGGTGTTTGAGTTCAGCCGAGGCAGCAGTTCGCTTGGTCCTGTCAGGTTTCGGGCCAAGCCGGTGGAGATTGTTGCCATGCAAATGGAGCAGAGTAGACCAGATGTGGTGCGAGAATTCGACGACGTCTTCCCCGAGGAGATGTCAGGACTGCCACCTAATCGAGCTCTCGAGTTTTCGATCGATCTTATTCCGGGAGCGCAGCCCATTTCGAAGGCGTCGTATCGTATGGCCCCAGCAGAGTTGGAGGAGTTACGTAGGCAGCTGGATGAGCTTTTGCAGAAGGGGTATATTAATCACAGTGTGTCTCTGTGGGGAGCACCGGTGTTTCTGGTGAAGAAGAAGGATGGTTCGTGTCGTATGTGCGTGGACTACAGGTAACTGAATGCCGTCACCATCAAGAATCGATATCCATTGTCTCCTATAGATGACATCTTTGATCAGCTTAGAGGGTCGAGAGTGTTCTCTAAGTTGTACCTGAGGAGTGGCTATCACCAGCTGAAGGTGAGGAAGGAAGATATTCAGAAGACATCGTTCAGGCCGAAGTATGGTCACTACGAGTTCGTGGTTATGCCCTTCGATGTAACCAATATACCTGTAGTTTTTATGAATCTGATCTTCTATGAATTTCTAGATAAGTTTATCGTTATCTTTATTGACGACATCGTGATCTATTCAAAGTCAGAGGAAGAGCATGCATCGCACTTGAGGACAGTATTGGAAATTTTGAGGTAGCATCGTTTGTATGCTAAGTATTCCAAGTGCGAGTTCTAGCTTGATAGGGTCGCTTTTCTTGGACACGTGGTGTCAAGAGAAGGAATATCGGTGGATCCTGAGAAGATTAAGGCTATCAGAGATTGGCCGGTCCCGCAGTCGGCGTCTAAGATCCGGAGTTTCCTTGGGCTTGCAGGTTATTATCGGCGTTTCATTAAGGACTTTTCTCGAAACGATGACTCGATTGACGAGGATGGATGTGCCGTTTGTCTGGTCCGATGATTGTGAGAAGGCCTTTGCTATTCTGAAGGAGAGATTGACGACTGCCCCTATTCTTGCTGTGCCCGATCGGAGTGGAGGATTTGAGATCTTTTGCGAAGCTTTTGGCAATGGTCTCGGCTGTGTTTCGCATCAACATGGGCACGTGGTTGCGTATGCTTCTCATCAGCTTAAGGCTCATGAGAAGAATAACCCGACGCACGATTTGGAGTTGGCTGCAGTCGTATTTGCGCTCAAGATTTGGAGGCACTTCTTGCTGAGTGAGAAGGTGAAGATCTTCACTGATGACAAAAGCTTGAAGTATATCTTTACACAGAAGGAGCTCAACATGAGACAACGTAGATGGTTGGAGCTCATGACCGATTATGAGATCGACTTGCAGTACCATCCTGGCAAGGTGAATGTGGTTCCGGATGCACTGAGCAGACTTCCAGTGGTGATGATGTTGACTTCGCAGTGGAGGTTGCAGCAGGATTTTTGCAAGTCTGGTATTGAGATCGTGCTCCCTGGAGAGGCTTCATCATTGATGTGTATGCAGATACAGTCGACGATCGTGGATCGGATCAAGGCAGGTCAGGCCGGAGATCCGAAGCATGTGAAGATCCGTGAGCAGGTAGAAGCCGATCTGCGGACTGATTTTTGGATTCATGAGGATGGCTCGCTGAGGTATGGAGACAGGGTTTGTGTACCAGCTGGAGATATTAGAGAGGAGTTATTGGTTGAGGCACATAGTTCGCCATATTCTGTGCATCCTGGTGGCACCAAGATGTACAAGGATCTTCGTCTGAACTATTGGTGGCTTGGTATGAAGCGGAGTGTGGCTCGGAGCGTAGCCAAGTGTTTGGTCTGTCAACAGGTAAAGGCGGAGCATCAGCGTACGGTAGGGTTGCTACAACCGCTTCCGATTCCGGAGTGAAAGTGTCAACACATCACTGTGGATTTCGTGACTGGACTACCTCGGAGTCCGAAGCAGAATGACGCGATTTAGGTGGTCATATATCGGTTGACCAAATCCGTGCACTTTATTCCCTTCTGAGTAGGACAGTCCACTAAGACGCTAGCGAAAAGATATATGGAGGTAAATTTTTTTACTCTCCGTTTTTATTCCCTTTTTCTAGTTTAGATAGTGATGTAACGTGAATCGTGCAGGAGATCGTGCGACTTCATGGAGTTCCCGTGAGTATCGTGTCTGACAGAGATACGAGATTCACATCTCAGTTTTGGCAGAGTCTGTAGAAGAGTCTAGGTATGGGTCTGAGTTTCAGCACCGCGTACCACCCGCAGACAGATGGCCAGTCCGAGAGGCCGATTCAGATTTTGGAGGACATGCTGAGAGCGTGCATGTTGGACTTCAAGGGATCTTGGGAGGATCATCTCCATCATGTGGAGTTTGCCTACAATAACAGCTACCAGGAGAGTATTGGCATGGCGCCATTCGCCGCGCTATACGGGAAGAAATGTCGATCGCCACTGAGCTGGGATGACATTGGAGATCGGGAATTGTTAGGACCAGAGATGATCGTGGATGCTGTGGATGTTGTGAGAAACATCCGGGAGAAGCTGAGGATCACACAGGACCGTTTCAAGCATTGGGCAGATGCTAAATGGAGGCCTTTGGAGTTTCAGCCTGGGGATCATGTCTTTCTAAAGATCTCTCCGAACCGCAGAGTTATTCGATTTGGAAAGAGAGGCAAGCTGAGTTCGAGGTACATTGTGCCGTTTGACGTCCTGGAGAGAGTTACAGCGGTGGCTTACCGCTTAGCATTGCCGCCTTCACTGGAGGGAGTTCACGACGTATTTCACGTATCTCAGTTACGTCGATACGTCAGTGATCTGTCTCATGCTGTGGATTTCTCAAAGATCATGGTTCGTCCAGATCTTACCTATGATCAGCAACCAGTAGAGATTCTGGATCGACGGCAGAAGCAGCTGAGGAATAAGACCGTCGACTTGGTTAGAGTGCAGTGACGTCATGGTTCCCCTGGGGAGTCCACCTGGGCGCGTGAGGATGATATGCGAGAGCGTTTCCCGCACTTGTTTTCGAGCAGAGATTGATGTTGATACTGAGGGCGGAATCATTCATAAGGTGGGGAGGATGTAACGGTCGGTTTTCGATCGTATCTTCTTCGTGCACGTGCTTTTTCCCCTGTACGTATTTATTTCAGAATTTGTTTGTATCCGAACACTATGGTGTGATATGTCGTTGTGACACTCTCGGAGAGTATTATATTGTGGAATTAATTTGGAACGTCATTTCACGGGTCGTTCTACCACGATTTGACTTTATTTGAAGAGACGTCGTGATTTTCACTTTTGTCGTGAGGCCTTTTTATTTTTAGTTTCATCCCTCGTCGTCGAAATTGTGATCCGCCTTCTTAGTTGCATTTCTCTCGTCCGTGCGGTCACCCCGGTATTTATTTTACGATTTTTGGGCCACGTTTGACCTACTTTCACTTTTTGCCCAGCCAATTATTGGGTTAACCCTAAGTTCATTGGTTTCTTTCCCCTATAATTGATTAATAATAATCTTAATCACCCTCCTAACTTTGACTTAGCCTTTTCCCCATGCTTTGGTCGCACACAAACCCACGCATGAGAGAGAGAGTGTGTGAGGGTTATTTGATTTTCCTTTAATAATAACAACTTTCCCTATTCAGAATAACTCTAACAAAAACCCTAGCTAACAGCCCCAACCATCACGTGCATATCCCTATAAAAATTAGACCTTGGGTTAGCTATTTTCACACAGTAAACTATATAGCTGTTGCCCCCTAAGTTTTTCTGCACGCCACACAAAAACCCTAGCACCCAACAACTTCAGGAACCGCACCCCCACGTCTCCGGCCTTTACCCTTCGTCGACGGCCACTCACTCCCATCTCCGACCTTTCTCCTCGCCTTGCTCCTCCGCCGAGAACCCCGCTGGTGCTCCCAGGCGCAGCAGCAGCAACAGCATCGTAGCAGCAGCAATAGCGACCGCAGATCGCCACAGCCGCCGCTGCAGCCACCGACCGCGACACCCGACGTTCCCCGTCAACGCCCTGGACCCCCCTACGCTTTTGACAGCAGCCCTCAGGCCGCCATTGATCTGAAACAGCGAGCTCTCGCTGTTCGCGTTTATAACGACGTATCGATGCGTCGTATCGCCTCTCGTCGTTCCCTCTCGCTGTGGGATCTCTCTGGCAGTCCTCTACCTCTCTTAGAGGTGTTTCTCGACGTTACTATCATCCCCTACGACGCTCAACGTCGTAGTCTTTGTGTACGTCGACCCGTTCGTATCTGTTCATCGTTACGGCTTCCCGTGAGCCGTAGATCTACTACCGATCACTTTGCTCACTGTTTGGAATCTATTCGCTGATATCGTCACGGTCCAAGGATTGGAAATCATAGGAATCTATTTTCGAATCTGGATTTGGAGCGTTTTCTATATTCCAACCTCTGGCGTCGCTACCCGACGCCAGTGTAGCTCTAGCGTCGTGTAAGGGTAATTTTCTGAACACTTAGGACCCCCAACCAATGCATGCTAATGAAGATAAAAATCAGTAATTTAATTGGTTGATAAATCACTAACGAAGATAATTTAAACTGGGACTGTAGGTTGGTGAATCCGAGCACATAGGTAGATTAGACTGGTTGGACGGTATTTTCAGAACGACTGATTGCAGGCAAGTGAAACTTGCCAATTTGTGCTTTAGGCCATGTTTTAGGCCATTCCCCGTTTTTAGCATAAAAGAGACTAGGCGACGAAATGATACTCGTCTAGACGCAACTTTAAGATCTAGCTTGACAACGAAGCTAGATCTGTCACCATGCCATGTCATTTATGCATTTTGCCTGTCACGTTTAAATTCCATATCTGTATGCTCTTTACTTTCGCTCTGCCATGCCTGTCACGTTTAATTTTCGTATCTGTACGTACATTAATTGTACCCTTGCCTTGCCATGCATCCTAATGTCAATCCATGCTTGAATGTTGCATTCGTAGCACACGCTACTTGTACTTGCTTGTTGAGGCTAGGCACCTGCATTGCAAGCACAACCCTATGCCAAATACACTTACTAGCTCGTGATCTAAAAGCAGGCTTCATGGGTTGGTCAAAAGCCAATGCCCGATTACACGTGGAGGGGTAGGGTTAAGCGACCACTCAGCTTAGAAGTATGCCAGATCAGCAACTTCAGCTGTAAGGCGTAAACTCTAGGATTGGTGTAGGGTTAAGCGACCACTCATCGTAGAAGTGTGTCCGTACAGCCACTTCAGCTGTAAGGCGTAAACTCTGTGCACGACGTGTTTACGTGACTTGTAAAGCCATGTGAATGTTAGTAGCTTTGCTACCCTTGCCATGTCATACTTGTTGCACTCTCTTACTTGTTGCATTCATACCTTAAACTGCCATGTCATCGCATATTTTAGAATTGCTAGGTTGTTTCACTTTCTTTTAGTTTCCTTGCATAAGTCTCTTGTAGACTTGCTGACATGCGCCCTCGTCTCTTTTGGGTGTCGCATGTTAGTTGCTGAGCCAGAGCCAGTTGCTGTGAACGAGGTGTTTGCCGACGCTGAGCCTGAGTCCACTTTTGTCGTGGAGTTCGAGGACACCGGTGATCAGTCGTAGAGAGTTGTTTTTGTGTTACTTCTGCTTAGCTCTTGTTAGGTTGTCGGTGCATAGCGCCTTTCTTTTTGTACGTTTATTTCTGTTGGCCATGCTTGGGCCTTTTAGACTCTTTTAGCCTGGTGGCTTTTCTGTGATGTTGGACTTTGTTGGTGGACATTCTGAGATTGGAATAATATTATCTGTATCTTTTCTTTTATTATTATTTTTGTTCTGTATCGCATTTGCAAGGACCTCTACTTGGTTATTCCAGACGCTTTATAGACTGGAGCCTCACAGCTTCAAGTCTTAGCGGACTTTTCATGCCTCGCCTCCATTTTAGGGAAGCGGTTCGTGACACGCTTACTTTCATTTCTTCGTTGCTAGACTTAGTCCCTAGCCCTTTTGTTCTGCCCCCCCCCCTTTCTGTGGTCTGTCTTTTCGTTTGTTGTCCCTCTTCTTTCTAGAAGAAGAGAAATTATGAGCTTCTGTGAGGGGGGCAATGCCAGGGGCGCATATATGCATGAATTAATAATTTAAACATAAATATTTTCATGCGGAGACAATTTTAATATGAAGGGCTAACTGCGTGGATCGACCAGTCCCACATAAATAAGAGTCCAAAGTCCCATTACAGTCCATATTACACAAATGAAAGCTTTTTTAAAGAGAAATTACAACTTTGGAAACCCCGTAGGTCCCATATAAGATCTTCAGCTTCAATTGTGGCCTCCGTCTCTAAGGAAGATGGTCTTCAGTCTGGGACATTTACATAATTTCCTCACTACAATTTTTCTCAAAAGTAAAATAAAGGTGCAGGAAAATAAAATGTGCGACTTAAACAGCCGATTCAAAAACCACAATTAGCCATCCATGCAGAAATTTTGTGCTCATCAAACATTATCATCGGACATTTTCATCACAGGCATCACAGGCATTTATATTCGCAGAGAGGGATAAACAATTTAATTACTTAATAATTATGGACCACTGGGCAACGTCATACAACGTTAGGTTAGCTGACTAACGGCAGAGCGGTCGCATGATCTTCTATTAAGTTTTAAAAATATGCACAACCATACACAGTATATCCGCAGAATAAGCCAAAATGATGCAAAGCATTTATTAATGATTTTACAGAAGAAATCATTTCATGCAAGGGTTGTGCAAATTGGGTTTATCCAAAAAGATTGGAAAAAAAGCCCAACAATTAAACATGTTCTTCGTAAAAGGAAAAGGTTTTCCTTTTTAATTTATCCCCAAAAGAACCCAAAAAAGTCCCCTATTTTTACATGAATTTTTAGGTCGCCAAAACGCCCATTTAATCAATTTTTAGCCCAAAAGCCTTTTTCATAGCTTATATCTTGGTTTCCCCAAACAATTTTTTTTTGAAAAATGGAAGTCAACTGCGGGTCTGAAGCCCGCAGAAAAAAAAATTTGTTGTTTTGCCTGCGGGCCTGAGGCCCGCAGACTGCCTGTGGGCTTCAGGCCCGTTAGGCTGTTTTCCATTTTTTGTTGAATTTGGGCTTCAGGCCCAAGGAGGGTAGGGGCGGCGGCTAGGGTTAGCCGTCGCCGCCGCTGGATTGCCGCTAGGCGGCGGTCGGTGGGGGGGTGGCTATTGGGCGGTGTCGCCCCCATTAGGGGATGCGGTGGCGACGCAGCACCACCCACCGTGGGGGGTGGCAACGCAGCGTCGCCCCCCGCGGGGGGGGATCACAGCGCTGCCCCCCTGCTGGGGGAGCGGCAGCAACGTAACCGCCGCCCCCCGCAGGGGGGGCGCAGGATCGCCGCCTCCCCCTGCAGGGGGAGCGACGGCGATCCAGCGCCGCCCCGGGCAGGGGAGCGGTGGCAACCCGAACGCCGCCCCCAGCGGGGGGAGTGACGGCAACACAATCGACGCCCCCCTTCGGAGGAAGTGATGGCGACGCGATCGCCGCCCCCCTGCAGTGGGGAGCGGCGACGACGCAACGGATGGGGGCGGGGTTTGCTGACGGCTAGGCCGCCAGTGGGCTTGGGGTAGGGTTGGAGAAACCCTAAAAATTTGATTTTTGAGATGAAAAGTTCATCTTTTTAGGTGATTAGCAATCCCAATATCGACCTTGCGAGATCTATGGGTTGATCAATCATACGTATGATAAAAACAGTGTTTTTAGCGGGTTTTACCTCTATATCCGTCATTCGGATATAGCGACGGTTGAACGAAGCCCTACGCGGATGACGACGCTCGATTGAGGAAGCCTTGCATCACGCGCGTGGATCTCCCGTCTCCCTTCGCAACGATCGGAAAAATTTTGTGGAAAATTTTAGAGGCGCTTGCTGATAACGTGTTATGAATCAACTACTGGGGGAGGAACCCCCAGCCCTTTATTTATAGGCAGAATTGGAGAGTTAAGAGATAAGATACATAGATATGGGCGTATATCTAAGATACTAAGAATCCTAACCAACTCGGGTTCATATCCCTTCACAACAGGTACATAATATTAACAAACTTGCAATTATCCAATGTAAAAAGACCTGAATGTAGGTGAGTTTGTGTAATTCTATTCATGGAGACCTATTGATGGACACATAAGCCACTTTACACGCACTCAAAATACTTTACGTACAACAACATATTCTCAAATTACCGCTATCCTCCCCCTCCTCCTCTCCAACTTCCAATGCCATTGCCATCAACCCTGACCCGTCGCCTCTGCCGACCTCTCTCCTCCCTCTCTTCATCATCTTCCTCTGGCCATCTCTTTCTTCGTCATACCCTCCCTGTCACGCCCCGTTCCCAGAATTCCTGGCATTTAAATATTTTTTCCAAGTATCGTAAAGAGTGAGGGGGAGTGAGAGAGGGAAGGAGAGAGAAATGAGAAACTGAATATGCATGCCACTGCGCACATGCTTGGATAGTACAAGTAAAGCTACACTAAAATATCCAACAGTCTCGCAAAACAACAACAACCTTCTATACATAACATGCTTCATTTTTATACACAGTCCAAGTACACCAATACATATATACAGCCACTCTCCACCTTCAAAGACAACCATGACACACTGCAAGTTACATCACTCACCAAACGCTATCCCTGAGACCCGACTCCACGTCACCACCAACCATACTACCATGCTACCTGAAAAATAGGGAGGAGCACGTTAATGCGTGCCCCAGTAGGAACCAACTTGGATTTGGAACACCATTCTAAGGTTATCAAACCACGAGGCAAGGCAAGAGAAATAAGACATGTAACTAAGTAATATAATGTAAAGTAAATAGCCAAGTAAGAGGATCATACTTGCGGTCTGATGTCGAGTTACTGTAAGAAAAGGGTTAGCACGAATAGTAATACGAATATTTATACAACCACATACACAAATACACATACAAGGCACAAACAAATAAATTTACATACAATGCACAACATACAACCCGCATACATTGCATATATGTAACACATCACACACAATGGATATAATGATGCATAATGATGCATATGATGCAACATGAGATGCAATGCAATGCAATGGGATCCCATGAATGTGCCGGCGTGCAAGTGTATCGTGAGCTACTCCGTTCTCAATCTGTGACAACTACTGATGGAGTCAAGAGGTGCCTACACGGTCACGGTCCACAGCGAATCCCCCGCCTCCTACTGTGGCTCTCGCTCCATGTAGTGCCATCTGTGTCCTAAAACATTGCCCATTCACGTCATTTCTCATATTAAAAATATATACATGCCCATTCCGCATGTTTCTCAACTTTTGTTTCATTGAGGCATTTCAGCGAACACATGACATGCATAATTTATATCAAGGAAACACAATATAATTTACATGTGCCAAGGGCATAAATATTCATTCCACCACACAATCATAATAAGCAAGAATAATGATGGCCAATTAACCACAATTAATGAATAAGAACATCGCTTATGAATTCAGCTTGCTGAAATTGCAGAAGGTGACAATACATGGCCATATAACTTTAGTTTTCAATCAGAATTTGATAAATTGTCCCAAATTAAAGTTATAGATATACTAGTTTTGAATTCACAGATAAAATTTCATGCAAAAATATTAAGTAGGTGATTTATGGTGAATTATTTGGTGAAGTGTGTCAGATCTGTTTTTAGACAGATTTCAGGGTCTGTATTAGAAGCCAATTTTGGGCATGTTAGAGCCATAAATTCAATATATAAGCACTCTGATAAAATTTTAGAAAAACTTGGTAACTTTCCAACAAGACGAAGAAAAAAAATTTTCTGGAGTGTGCAGGTGTCTAGGCCTATTTTGCTAAACTGTGTCAACACTGAAAATCAAACAGACATGTTGTAAAAAGGGATTTATTTCTCCTAATTTCTAAATTGAACCTATATCAAAATTTATATGATTTTCGGGGTAGAACTTCAAGATCTACAAGCTCATTTTTTTTTCGAACCCTAATTCGAGTTACAGTAACCACAATCAAAGCAAAATCAGACATCAAGATTTCTGAATTTCAAAAGGAGATGACTTTGCTAAGAATCTCAAAGGAAAATTGTGAAATTGAGCTATAGCATGTAAAAATTGACTATCCTCATCACATATTGGATAAAATATGCTATAAAAACATATTAGCAAAAATTAATTTGATGGAATTCCAAACCAAGAGAATTCCTACCTCAAATTCTTGATTTTTCTCCTTTATTTCTCTTCCTTTCTTCTCCAACTTCTTCTCTCTTAAAATAAGCTTGAATTCCTTCTAAATGGAATTTAAAATTAGGGGTTTGAGTTGAAGAATGAGGGGAAAGGGGGGGCATGGTGGCCGGCCATGGCTAGGGGTGGAGGGGAGAAAGGAGAAAAGAGAAGAAAGATTTAGAATTAGAAAGAAGATTGTGGAAAAGAGGGTAATTAGAAGAGTAGTTCCTTCTCATGCAAGAATGGAATATTCCAAGGGAATATTCCATGAGACAATGACTAAAATACCCCTTCACCTTCCAAGTATTTACAAGTTTGTCATTACTTTAGGTACCGACCACTTTAGGATGTACGCACATCAGCTTTAGTCCAAATGACCATTTTGTCCCTCGCCTTTCTAAATATTTATGTGAGTTGCCATTGGCCACTAACCTCTTTCACACTTGCATGGCTCTTCCTACACACATCCACACACATCCATGCATGCATACACGTTTCACACACACACGTCTAACACATTCCTGTTGTTTTACACCCACGACGTCATTTGCACTTTCTCTCGCATTCACATTTCGCATTCTCTTCACTTAGCCACGTATTACGGCCTAATCCCCCTTGTACTACATCACATACATCGATGTTTACGCTTATTTCATGCCCACGTATGCATCATAGGTAGAAATACCACGTGTGTTCAGTAGAATACTCGTATAATGCAAAATAGGGCATGACACTCCCCTCTTTCGCATTGATCCCTTTCCATCTTCTGCACTTTCCGCTTCCGCAGCTGCTAGCCACCACTGCGGAAGAGGAGAGGGGTGGAGGAATGAAGAGAGTGGAGGAGGAAAAGGATGGAGAGGGGATGTAATGAGAAAGGGGAGAGCTCGGCGGAGGCGGTGCCAGAGTGGTGGTGGTGGAGCTGCAGGGCGGCGACGGTAGTGGTAGCGAAGAAGAGGAAGAGAGGAGGAAGAGAGGAGGATAAAAGAGAGAAAAATCAAAATGGTAAACATGTAAATAAATGATGTGCGTTTTCAGCAATTGGGTCTGTGTGTATAGAAACTCCCACTGAGTTCTAAATAGTCGAATTAACAGGAATTGATTGAAATCTATTATCTCTAGGTTCCTTTTTCTATAATGATGGAATTATTTGAGATTTATTGGATGCTTCCAAGCCACATGCTTCTGATATTCGGAGCAATTTTTGATGATAAACGATAGCCATTAGTCTAGCCCACATTTTTCTTATTTTACCCCTTACGGCACGTGACTAATTACCATTGAGACACCAAATGAGAAAACACGCAGTCCTACGATGATAGCAGCAGCGGCACGCGTAGTTGGACTCAAAACTCGGCCATCAGCTCCCAATCATCCCTCTATTTATGCCCATTCCGAGCGAAATGCACACTCAGCAACTCAAACACTGCAAGCAAGTAGCAACAATGGCCGCCCGAAGAAGCAACAGGATGCTCATCACTGTTACAGTCTCAGGAAGCCCAGGGCCTATCAGGCTGCTGGTGGGCAAAGACGACTCGGTCGCGGCCGTGATCCGCAGCGTGCTCAAGGAGTACGCCCGGCAACGCCGGCTGCCCGTGCTCGGAAAAGACCCATGCCAATTCGATCTTTGCTGTGGTAGCCTCGATAGAGCTTTGAGTTCATGCGCGTGTGTCGGGTCCAGTGGCTGCCGGAGCTTTTGGATGTGCACGAAAGTTGTGGACGGTGGTTTGTCACCGGCGTGCGAGAAGCGGCTGCCGCGGGATCGGCTCAGGTCGTTGGTCAGCAAGTCCCTGAATTTGATCAGCATCTCTTCCCGTTGATTTGGTTGATTGATTCCTTTAAATTAGTAGTCCGTGCGTATCTCGAGGTTTTTTGGGCGTTGGGGGTTGGCGATATGATGTATGCATAATCGTTGTTTTTTTTGTAAATATGATTCATATACATTCATTATCTATTACTTCATGAAATGGACTGATGTAGAACTGTTTGTGAGCACTCTAGCAAAGAAATACAAAACTTTATCTGCTCGTTTAGTGTACCTCGCATTACCTTAATAGATTATAAAAGGCAATTTGATGGCATAACATTTGAGAAGTTCTTTGAAACATGGAAGATTAACTTACTCTAAACATGTATCACCCGATCCCTCAAAACAAATGGGCTTACCAAGGTAGCAAACAAAGATACTCTCGTAGCTCTAAAGTAGGTGGATAATGCTGCAAAAGGCACCTTGCCTGGTGATATCTCTATGATATTATAGTTCTATAGTACTACCTATAAAATATCCACCAGCAAGATGTCATTCATGCCAATATTTTGTGCCGAAGCGGTAGTCCTCTCAGAGGTTAGGATGGTATCACTTCGCTTGAAAATTGTAAGTGCATGTTTGTTTTGGTGAGAATGGGGGAAAAGTGTTTAGGGGCTGTGTTAGTGTACAGGTACAGAATGGGGGAAAAGTGTTTAGGGGCTGTGTTAGTGTACAGGTACAGATCACGAAGGAGTGTTAGAATACCAGACCCATTTAGTGCCAACGAATCGAAACACGTCATTAAGGCGGAGTAATACCTAGTCAAGCGAGCGACTCACTCGACCATTAAGCCCCCGCTGATACGCAGGGAAAAGTTAATGAGACCGAGTAAATGTGCAGCCGATTATCAATCCCGGAGAAGATCGCGCTCGAATCAATGAGGGACGGTTACTTGCAATCATCAGAAAACTGCCTATAAATACCTGAAAAGACAATGGTAAGGGGGTTCCAATTTCCAAGGTACGAGATCTAATACATAGACTCTACTCTTTTAGCATATATTTCTTCCACTAAAGAGCTTGCAACATCAGATCTAAGACGAACCTCCGCGGGTCGATCTCAGCTGCTCCAAGCTTCATCTCTTCCTTAAGTTCCCAATTTAAATTAAGCAGCGGAGGGGATTTGGGTCAGAACCCAGAACCGACCCCCCTGACGCTTCCTTGTGGTGCAAATCGCTGAATCTCGATCTTCTGTGAGGGTCGCTCCAGAGCCTCCCAGCCTCGATCCATCGACATACAAGCCGCTCAAGGGTCGATCGAGCATCGCAAGTCCATCATTACCCATCAATCGACCCTGGTTCCTCCGACCTTGGGTCCCACTCAACCTGCTGACGAGGCTCCAACTCAGCACGAAGGGTCCATGTCAGCAAGACAATTGTTTCGGTCATTTTTGGCCTAACAGTTTGGCGCCTTCTGTGAAAAACACGAGTCAACATCACCGTCGACGAAACATATCGACCATGTCGGCTCACCCACCAACATCCTCCGGTGATGCCTTCGCACCTCCGAACGTCAGTTCTATCAGCATGATAATGGAAGGTCCACCGCACCCGGAATTGTCAACCTCGCTCCAAATCTCCTATGCCAGAAGGTTGATGACAATATCTGTGGGCCGAAAGCGTCCCAGAGATTAGACACCTCCTATACCCTTCTCAGATGAAGATCTAGAGAGTGTATAGCTGCCACATGATGATGCCGTCGTCATCACAGCCACCATCAACGAGATCGTCGTAAAAAGGTTACTCGTTGACACTGGAAGTTCGTGCGATGTGATTTTCTTCACCACGTTGGAGAAAATGAGGTTGTCCTCTATGGAGATGAGGCCTTGTTCAGGGCCTCTCGTGGGATTCACCAGGCATTCTACTCCAATAGCCAATATCATCACCATCCCGGTGACCCTAGGTACGCATCCACGACAGATCACTCGCCTGACCAATTTTATAGTGGTGAAGATCAATTTGGTGTACAACGGAATCATTGACAGACCACTGTTAAACATTATAGAAGCGGTGGTCTCAACTTTTCATCAAATGATCAAATTCCAGACTCCTGAAGGAGTCGGGTAGCGAGAGGGAATCAGAAGCAAGCACGGTCGTGCTACTCTCTATCTACTGCTTTGAGAAGGGTGGACTTGACGGACCCGATCGATCCCAAAGGTGAAGATCGACGACCCGCGGCAGTCGAAGAGGCGGAGAACATCCGGATCTCTGAAGAAGAAGGGAAGACTGTCTCCATTGGGTCGATGCTCCCTTTCGACCTAAGAGAGCAGTTGATAGCTCTCTTGAGAGAACATGCAGATATTTTCGCCTGGTCCCCGAAGGATATGCCTGGCATCGACCCTAATGTGATATCCCACAAGCTGGAAGTCGACTTGACATCCAAACCCATGAAGCAAAAGAAGAGGTGCATGTGAGGTGAAAAGATGAAGGCCACAATCGATGAAGTGGATTGACTTCTGAAGGCGGGCTTCATTCGGGAGGTCAAATATCCCGATTGGCTATCGAATGTTGTGATGGTGAAGAAGGCGAATGGAAAATGGAAAATGGAAAATGTGTGTCGACTTCATCGATCTCAACAAAGCCTGTCCGAAGGATAGCTACCCCATGCACCAGATCGACCATTTGGTCGACAGTGCCTCGGGCTACAAACTCCTTAGCTTCATGGATGCATTCTAAGGATATAACCAGATCCAAATGGCACCGAAAGACGAAGAAAAGACTTCGTTCATCATCGATCGAGGTATTTTTTGTTATACAAAAATGCCATTTGGTTTGAAGAATGCAGGAGCCACGTACCAATGTATGAAGAACGGGGTCTTCAAAGATCAAATCGGGCGGAACCTAGAAGTCTACGTTGACGACATGCTGGTCAAGTCGAAGAAGCCGACAGATCACATTGCAGATCTCCGAGAAATATTCGCACAGATCCGACGATACAACCTTTAGCTAAACACTGCCAAGTGTACCTTTGGGGTTCGGTTGGGAAAGTTCCTCGATTTCATGCTAACGAATCGAGGGATCGAGGCTAACCCCGACAAATTCGCAGTAATCGTTATGGTGCAGGAGCCTTCAACCATCAAAGAACTCCAGAGACTGAACGTGAGAATAACCGATTTGGAACGGTTCTTGTCTAAGTCGACCGAAAGATCGTTGCCTTTCTTCAAAGTGTCGAGAAAGGCGATAGCATTCGCCTCGAATGGCAAGAAGGTCATAGAGTGGGGTGCAGACTGCATGAAAGCTTTCTCCGAACTGAAAGAGTACATCCGCAGCCCACCGCTCCTGACTAAGCCAGACAAGGATGACCAACTCATCATTTATCTGGCCGCTACCATAGAGGCTGTAAGCTCGGCGCTCGTTAAAGAAGACATAGGAGTGCAACGACATATCTACTATATCAGCCAAGTCCTCCAAGGCGCAGAAGTAAACTACTCAAGAATAGAGAAGATGTCGTTCTCGCAGATCCAAACTTGTAGTGCACCTGTCGGGCTACTGAACACGTACTAGAGGGGGGGTGAATAGTACTTTTAAATAATAGGGAGAGTTATTCCTAATTATCGTGCAATTAACAAACAACAATGCGGAATAACAACGATCAACAAGAATAAATGCAAACACAAACAAATGGTTTAATGGGTTCGGATCCACCCAAGTCTCCCCGACTTGTTCCCGGTGATCCTACGTCCCAACCACCAGGATCCTCTCCGGATACTTGAGTTAGAAACCCGAACTCAAGATTTCCAATATGCCCACTTGCGAAAACCACGCAAGTGCAAACTAACTACAAAGGATGTCCGTGAATCTCACAACCCGGGATCACGCAACCTCTCACAACCGAGAGTATACAATTCAAATAACGAATGTAAATGAAATGAAATGCTTACCAACAAAATACCTATGCCTTGAGTATTCTTACCAAATTAGGGCAAGTGGGATTTTGATGGAGGAAGATGTCACCAAACCCTAGCTTCAAGAAGATGACCAGCAATGGAAGCCTAGGGTGGAGATGGTGACCTAGAATCAAGCTTCTAGCTTGAATGGCTCACAATGGAGAGAATCTCTCTTGAGGATTTAAGGCTCAAGAACTTGAGGGAGAGATTCTTGTGAGAAGAGAGAGCTTTGAAATAGCTTGGGAGAGCTCTTCTCTTAGGTCTGAAATGCTTGGAAAATGGACCTCTAACCTTGCCTCAAACGAATCAGGTTTGTATTTATAGAGGCAATGGACATCGTGTTGGAAAAGATCCCAACGGCTCTATTCTGAACCAGGCTAGTCGGTCAAAGAAGGATCACTGACCGACTAGTTCATCAACTAGTCGGTCGGTGATACAACGTAGACTGACTAACGGTTGAACAGCCAAAAGGTCGAAGTATAGGAGATGACAACTAGTCGGTCTAAGAAGACTTGCCGACCGACTAGTTTCACAACTAGTCGGTCGGTGAATGATCTTTGACCGACTAACAGTCGAAATAGAGTATGTTGACTTCAAGATGAATTAGTCGGTTTAAGAACAAATGCTGACCGACTAGTTTCTCAACTAGTCGATTGACAAACGTTTTTTGACCGACTAACTCGAAACAGTAACTCAGGCTGTACAGAGGCAAGCTCAACTAGTCGGTCTAAGAAGGATTCCTAACCGACTAGATCGTCATCTAGTCGATCGGTGACTCTTCTTTGACCGACTAATTGACCAACAGGGAATGAGCTGAAATGAGCAAGGCATACTAGTCGGTTCAAGAGGGATTGCCGACCGACTAGATCGTCATCTAGTCGGTTGGTTGTTCTTCTTGAACTAACTAACATGCACTAGAAGCCGATGGAAGAAGCGATAGGCTTCGGAAAAGTTTCTAATGGCTTCTATGATAATCGTAGCTCTAAGACATGAGCGAAATGAAGATTATATTGTAAGTCCTACTCAAGGCTTAACATTCTAAACTATGAAGCTAGAAGACAATAAATAATACATGACGAACCGTCTTCAAAGCTTCAATCTTCATTCCTCTTGACTTCAATATTGCTCCTTGAGCTTCAACGAAGCTTCAGGCACTCGATCATGCGTATTGAGAAGTCTTGAGACGTCGCTTTAGATGTACGTAGTATTTTGGCGACGATCTCCATAACTGCGCTCACAAAGTGTTAGTTCACGATATATTTATGTTTGCTCATCATCCAAAACCAAATCCGGGGAATCAATACTCAACATTCTCCCCCTTTTTGGTGATGACAAACCAACATAAATAATAAGCAATAATAATGATTCAATTGAGATTTACTTACTCCCCCTGCATTGATGACATGTTAGTTCCGTATTCAACAATAATCATATGCATCAAGCAGCGAGGGAAATATAAAGTATGAATCCCATTATTGACATATAGGATTTAAATCCATTTTTATATCTTCACTCCTCCTGAATCTAACACATCAAATTAGATTCATGGTAAATTCCTTTGAATTATTAATTAGCCCATTGTCATTATTATATCTCTCCCCCTTTGGCATTAGCAAAAAGAGCGGGAGGAGATCAACGACAAAACCAATGGCTAAAAAATAACGCATGTGAGTCGAAGAATACGACACGGTCCAAAAAACACCAATGTAAAATACCGAATTAAAGCAAAGCGTGCCCAATGAGACGAAAGTCGAAAATCGAGATACGAAATCATCAATCCATATGCGAAAATCGAAAAACGAAATCACCAAGCCATATGCAAAAATCGAAAAACAAAATCATCAAACCATAGGAGAAAATCAAAATACGAAATCATCAAGCCATAGGCAAAAATCGAAATCCGAAATCATCAAGCCATAGGCGAAAATCGAAATCCGAAATCATCAAAACTCAAATCAATTTTACGTATTGAGTTTTGGAACATACTCTCCAATATCAACATTCTTGGTTAATAAAGTGCATGGAAAACAATTCTATGTTTCCATAGAAAGAATTCTATTTAACCAAGATAATCGTCGAGCGACGAAATCAATATCAGAGACATAAATCCAATGAGAATACCAAATGTAGTATGCAAAAATGTTATGCCAAAAATAGATAGAACATCATAGAACTTATGGCATACACTAATCTAGCACACTAGGATTTAAATTGAAACAAAATGATACCAATCGTAATATAATCTACCAATGGATGCGTTTAACACACTTGGATACCAATGTAGATCAAAAGTAAGAATATACTTACAACTTTAAGCTCCCCCTACATTGGTGCATCGATCAAGCACCATCAACTCCGTTTGAATGAAAGTTTTTGCAAATCGAGTAGTTGGTAGGGTTGGTATCCCAAAGCGGATTGAACCTCGAAAACTTCATTTTGGTATCCAAAAATCCTTTTGGATCCAATGGGTTAGACAACAAATTTGAAATACGAAATAAAAATTATTGTAACCCATAAATTAATATAATCAAAATCAATTTTATAAACACATGCCTTGGTAACCATAACATGATCATAAACTCATGGTACCAAGAATTGAAGGGTTAAAGGAACTAACCCTTCGGAAACCAAGTCCAAGAGGAACTTGGCTTCCCAACATAATCATCATTCAAAATAACATCATTAATATATGATTTCACATATACGTTCATAGCATCATCGCTAGTGTTCTTGGGACCCCAAATAGTGTACATTTTAGGAATCCTCTTCCTAGTGGTTGCATGCACAAAAGTTTGATTTCTATGTGGTGCATGTGGCCTAGGAGCATGGGATCTAGCAATAGTATGATGATGTGTGTATGCATGAGGATGATTATGAGAGTAGGCATGCACATGTGGATGAGATGTTTGAACATAAGCATTAGGATGTGCATGAGCATGATTACGTGCATGTGGGTGTCTCATATGAGTGTTTGCACGTGCTCGTGGGTGCGGAGCATAAAAATCATCATTAATATGAACCAGTGGAGTAGGATGTGTGTTCCTACGTGGCATAGCATGTGAGTACAAAATTGCATGACCCCTCTTTGGAGGTCCACCCAAAGTGGGTTTCTTTTCAATCGGGGGTGTGTACGAAGTGGAAGCACTATTGGTAGGAGAACTACCAATGGGGTGTTTGCTCCCACTCGTGGAGTCATCGGATGTTGGCCTAACAAAGGTTGTAGACGATTTGGATGAGTCTCCCATCTTATACCCCAAGCCAATGTGGTGTTTGGCCGAAAGTAAGTCATTTAGGATATTATCCAAATGGCCCTTACCTTTATTAAAATTATTAATACGGCCTAAAGTGCACTCATACTTCTCTTTGAGAGAAAGCATAGAAGCATCCAAAATGGATACTTGCGATGTGAGTGCATAAACATGAGATTTGAGATTTTCATTCTCAATACTCAAAGTTGAGTTTTGAAAAGTCAAATCCGTCATCTTGTGTTCATCCGATTTCTCAAAATGAACATGCTCAAGTTGAGATTTGAGGTTCTTCACCTCATTTCTCAACAAGCCATTATGAGTAAGCAAACTTGCTTTCTCATTGGCAAGTGTCTCAACAATGGTGTCATTGTTGGTGATGGTAGACTTAGGAGAGGTTTGGAGGCTAACAAGTTCATCTTTGGTCTTATTATATCTATCTACTAGTTTAGTAAATTTAGACCAAATTTCTGGGTTAGCTAACCTCATTTCTTCTATAGTAGGTTCTCCGCCTTCATCCTCGCTACCATCCTCGCTTTCATCCTCGCTATCATCGAAGGAGGACTTTTAACCTTTTGCCTCATCATTAGCCATGAAGGAAACTTTTGCTTTCTCCACTCTTCCATCATCCGACTCTCCACTTGAGGAATCCTCTTCGGAGTCGGTGAATGTGCCAACAAGCCCTTTCTTGTGCTTTCTCGACTTGTCGTACTTAGATACCTTCCCCTTCTCCTTGTGTTTGTAGAGAGGACAATCCGGTTTGATGTGTCCTGGCTTGTTGCATTTATAACACACGGGAGTAGAAGCATTAGTCGAAATAACTTTAGATTTACTTAAAAATTTACCTTTTCGGAAGAATCGATCGAACTTCCTTGCCATACGGGCAATGGATTCCATGTCCAATTCGTCTTCCGATTCTTCATCATCAGTAGATGGAGCGGCCTTGAATGCAATCGCCTTTTTCTTTGGCTCGTCTTGCTTCAAGTACGCCTTCACCTTTTCCCGCATCCGGATCTTACTATCCTTGCGTACCTCATAAGACAACAAGGTACCCATTAGTTGTACGACGGTATATTTATTCATGTCATTACCTTCCTCGATGGCGAATGTACGCTTTTCCCAACATGATGGGAGACCGTCGATAATCTTTGAGCATTTCTCCTTTTGGGTGTAGGTTTTCCCAAGAGCTTCCAAGTCGTTGGATATATCCACGAAGCGAGCATAGTACTCCTTCATGGTTTCACCATGCTCCATATGAAACAACTCAAATTCTTTGTTAGCAACGACGAGTTTAGAGTCTTTTACCGTACTCGATCCTTCGTGCAAAATGAGGAGTTGGTTCCATATTTTATATGCGCTCTTACATGTGTATATCTTGTTGAAGTCCTCGGGCTCCAACGCACAATTCAAGGCATTCATTGCCTTGGCATTGGCTACTTCCGCGCCGACCTCCGCGGGAGTCCACTTCGCGAAATCTTCTTCGGAATGCTCGACATACTCCGTCATGGTGGCTCTCCATAGTGAAGCGCTCCGGAGGAAAATTTGCATCTGGCATTTCCAATACCCGTAGTTGGTACCGTTGAAGTGTGGAGGCCTGACAGAGGATAGTCCTTCCATAATAGAAGAAGCTCCATCGCGGTTCTTGAAGACGTTGTAGTCGTTGTTCGTCATAGCTCTCAACTTTGGCTATGTGTAGCTTTGAACTTGGCTTTGATACCAATTGTAGTGCACCTGTCGGGCTACTGAACACGTACTAGAGGGGGGGGTGAATAGTACTTTTAAATAATAGGGAGAGTTATTCCTAATTATCGTGCAATTAACAAACAACAATGCGGAATAACAACGATCAACAAGAATAAATGCAAACGCAAACAAATGGTTTAATGGGTTCGGATCCACCCAAGTCTCCCCGACTTGTTCCCGGTGATCCTACGTCCCAACCACCAGGATCCTCTCCGGATACTTGAGTTAGAAACCCGAACTCAAGATTTCCAATATGCCCACTTGCGAAAACCACGCAAGTGCAAACTAACTACAAAGGATGTCCGTGAATCTCACAACCCGGGATCACGCAACCTCTCACAACCGAGAGTATACAATTCAAATAACGAATGTAAATGAAATGAAATGCTTACCAACAAAATACCTATGCCTTGAGTATTCTTACCAAATTAGGGCAAGTGGGATTTTGATGGAGGAAGATGGCACCAAACCCTAGCTTCAAGAAGATGACCAGCAATGGAAGCCTAGGGTGGAGATGGTGACCTAGAATCAAGCTTCTAGCTTGAATGGCTCACAATGGAGAGAATCTCTCTTGAGGATTTAGGGCTCAAGAACTTGAGGGAGAGATTCTTGTGAGAAGAGAGAGCTTTGAAATAGCTTGGGAGAGATCTTCTCTTAGGTCTGAAAATGCTTGGAAAATAGACCTCTAACCTTGCCTCAAACGAATCAGGTTTGTATTTATAGAGGCAATGGACATCGTGTTGGAAAAGATCCCAACGGCTCTATTCTGAACCAGGCTAGTCGGTCAAAGAAGGATCACTGACCGACTAGTTCATCAACTAGTCGGTCGGTGATATAACGTAGACCGAGTAACGGTTGAACAGCCAAAAGGTTGAAGTACATGAGATGACAACTAGTCGGTCTAAGAAGACTTGCCGACCGACTAGTTTCACAACTAGTCGGTCGGTGAATGATCTTTGATCGACTAACAGTCGAAATAGAGTAGGTTGACTTCAAGATGAATTAGTCGGTTTAAGAACAAATGCTGACCGACTAACAGTCGAAATAGAGTAGGTTGACTTCAAGATGAATTAGTCGGTTTAAGAACAAATGCTGACCGACTAGTTTCTCAACTAGTCGGTCGACAAACGTTCTTTGACCGACTAACTCGAAACAGTAACTCAGGCTGTACAGAGGCAAGCTCAACTAATCGGTCTAAGAAGGATTCCTAACCGACTAGATCGTCATCTAGTCGATCGGTGACTCTTCTTTGACCGACTAATTGACCAACATGGAATGAGCTGAAATGAGCAAGGCATTCTAGTCGGTTCAAGAGGGATTACCGACTGACTAGATCGTCATCTAGTCGGTTGGTTGTTCTTCTTGAACCAACTAACATGCGCTAGAAGCCGAGGGAAGAAGCGATAGGCTTCGGAAAAGTTTCTAATGGCTTCTATGATAATCCTAGCTCTAAGACATGAGCGAAATGAAGATTATATTGTAAGTCCTACTCAAGGCTTAACATTCTAAACTATGAAGCTAGAAGACAATAAATAATACATGACGAACCGTCTTCAAAGCTTCAATCTTCATTCCTCTTGACTTCAATATTGCTCCTTGAGCTTCAACGAAGCTTCAGGCACTCGATCATGCGTATTGAGAAGTCTTGAGACGTCGCTTTAGATGTACGTAGTATTTTGACGACGATCTCCATAACTGCGCTCACAAAGTGTTAGTTCACGATATATTTATGTTTGCTCATCATCCAAAACTAAATCCGGGGAATCAATACTCAACAAAACTCTGAGGAGGCTACAACCATATTTCCAAGTACACACCATCTTGGTTCTTACCGATACTCCCTTGGAAAAGACCCTAAAGAGGCTGGATCATTCGAAGAGAATGATGAAATGGGGAGTCGAGTTGAGCGAATTCGACATCCAGTTTAAGCCAAGGACCGCCATCAAAGGGCAAGCTCTCGCTGAATTCATCGTTTAACTCACTTACGACGACAACCCGACAGACAAGGTACATGTTACTAACATACAACCTGATGATACTTCTTCACCCTCGATAGGTCTCAATTCATCAAGCGATACATTTGGAGACGAGGGAACTTGGATCATACAAGTCGACGATTCGGCCACTCAAACCGAAAGTGGGGCCGGAATAATTGTCCAAACGTCAGCGAGCAACATATTCGAATACGCTCTTTGATTCGATTTTCAAACCACAAATAATGGTGCAAAGTACGAAGCAGCCATCAACGGACTTTGATTAGCTCGAGCCTTAGGAGCAAAGGTGGTCAACTACTCAGCGATTCCAGTCTCATTGTCCACCAATTGAACGGAGGTTTTGAGGCCCGCAAAGACACAATGCAAAGCTACTTGCAAATTGCTAAAGCGGAGCTCGCCAAATTTAGACGAATAGAGATCCATCATGTACCAAGGTCGAAGAATCACCGAGTCAACGCCCTTTTGAAGCTTGCATAATCCTTCCCCAAGGGATTTGGTCAGACAGTGTACGTGCAACGTCTACCACACCCCAACGTGCTGGAACAGGAACTGCTAAGCATCGACCAAGAGGTCACTTGGATGGATCCCATAATCCGTTAACTAAACTCGGGGGAGAAGCCGACCGACCCTGTAGAGGCGCAAAAGCTAGAACGAAAGGCCGAACAGTTCGTTCTGCTAGATGGTTCACTGTACAAAGGACGATGGACCAGGTATGACTTTTTTCCCTACCTCAAATGTTCAGCCTCGCAGGAAGCGCTCTATGTGATCCAGGAGATCCACAAGGGCGATTGCGGGAACCATTGTGGAGGAAAAGCCATAGCCTGAAGGCCGTAAGGCAAGGTTACTTCTGGCCGACCCTGTTCAATGATGCGGTCGAGTACGTGCGAAAGTGTCCGACTTGCCAAAAGTTCTCAAGGATCAGCTCTCCCCCACCAACTGATCTGATCCCTATCATCAATCCAATACCCTTCGCTAAGTGGGGATTAGACATCCTCGGTCTGTTTAAGCAAGCAAGCGGGCAACAGAAATGCTTGATAGTGGCAATCGACTATTTCACAAAATGAATCGAGGCAGAGCCCCTGTCCTGAATCACCTGGAAGGAAGTCAGAAGCATCGTGTGGAAATCCATTGGCTGTCGATTTGGCATCCCGTAAGCCATTCTGACAAAAAACAGGACGCAATTCGACATCACTGGATTCAAGTATTTCTGCTCTGAGTTGAAGATCAAGATGCATTTTGCCTCTGTCGTACATCCCCTATCCAATGGATTGGCAGAGGCTGCTATAAATGCACCCTTGGACCCTTTCAAAAAAGAGTAGTTGGTCTCGAGGGAACATGGCCGGAAGAAATACTCGGCATACCGTGGTCATACAAAATGACCCATAAAACTTCAATAGGTGAAACACCATTCATGATTACCTATGGATGTGAAGCGGTCGTCCGAGTGGAGGTTAGCGAGCAACCACTCCATCTCCAATACTATGACGAGAAAAGAAACTCAGAGGGACTCAAACTCAACCTACAACTGCTCGACGAGGTTTGCGAACGGGCTTTGGCGACCCTCATTGAACAAAAAGGACGCATGGCTTGGTACTTCAACTCCAAGATGCGTGGACGTAGCTTCCGTATAGGTGACTTGGTGTTACGTAAGGCTGCCTTCATCCCCGAGATTCTCAAGCAAGGAAAGCTCACTACAAAGTAGGAAGGCCCTTATAAAGTGATCAATGTGCTCGGTCTGGCCACCTAGCGACTCACTACATTGGACGACAGGGAGCTACCACATCCTTAGAGTACTGAGCATTTACGGAAGTACTATCAATGATTGTACCACCAATATGAAATACATTGTGTGATCGAAACTTACCTTTGTCTTTTATCTTATGGAAATTCATTATAAATACAAAGTCGATCGTTTTTCATATCTGTCTATTGATTTCTGACCATAAGTCGTCGGTCGTAAGTCGAATGGCCTCGCCACTCGCCACCGAACGATCCTAATCGTCAGCCGTAAGCCGAGAGATCACCCCTCGCCACTGAATGACCCTCGATGATCACACCATATTTTATACATTTTTTTGCATGTTTGCATGTCTTTTTGATCGCCCATATCGTGTTTTTCACTATTATTCGACAGTATTGCGATGCTTTTCACTATTTCTTATTTTTGTCGTATTTCAGGAAATATGGAGCGATTTGGAGAAAATTTGAGATCAAGGGATTTGCACGCGCTTAGGAGTGTCGCCCAAGGCTCATTCGAGGACTTATCAGCGATGGAGGATGAGCGGAAGAAGAAGTAAATCAATAGGAGCGACGAGGATGCAAAAAGAAGAAGAAACTAGCACATCAGCACATCACTCGGCCGAGTAGACCACTCATTCGGCCGAGCAAGAAGACCCACTAGACCGACCAGAATGTACGCACAGGAAGTTTTCAGCGTATACTCAGCCGAACAAAGAAATCCCACTCGGCCAAGTGAGAAACTTCACTCGCCCGAGTGGTACATGGAATTCATCCAGAGAAAAGGCCGAAGTTACTAGAATTTTCAGAGATCCTTTGGAGGCCCACTCGGCCGAGTATGAATGCTCACTCGACCGAATGAAGAAGTCCACTTGGCCGAGCCACCACCGAAGACAGAACTTGAGAACCCCCGAAGTTACTGTTTTTGTACAGGGTTTGTCACTCGGCCGAGTGACCCTCTCCGACTGCTGTTAGGGCTGCGATTTCTGGGCTGCGCAGGGGCAGTTTGGTCACGATTTTTTAGACGATTTTAGAGGGTATTTAAGCCTTGTTTTACCCTAGTTTTGGGAGCTTTTGGAACAATTATTTTTTAGACTTTCTTTTAGGATTTTGACGGCTACTCTTTGTGAAATCTCAGCTGGCGATCGGCGGCAATTACATTGGTTTGTCTATTTCTATTAAAAACTTGATTTTTATGCGTTATTTCTCTTTTGTAATGAATTTTTCCGTGATTATTATAAATTTTTCTGAGATTTGCATGATGTCTAGTGAGTAGTGCCGTCGTCCTAAGGCGTAGGGATGAACCCTATGGACCCTATCTCTAAATTGTGATTAATTCGTAGAATTGTTGCTAGAATTGATTAAGGTTAGGTTGTGATCAATTGATTACGAGTAGCTAGGAATTCATATCGATTGGGATTTGCAAGAGATTGGATCCCAATTGATAGGAAGGCCTAGATATTCGATTTAGATTGACAATTGGATTTCTCTAGATTTGGTTTGCAAGAGATTGGATCAAAGCTAGGATTTTTAATTATGATTCTATACTAATATCTGTTTGCAAGAGATTGGATGGATAGGAACTATCATAACCAAGGTCGTAGATCGAGTTTGCACGAGATTGGGCTCGAGATACGATAGAACAATGATGTCGTTCTTCACGCTAGCGGCTTAGGCTAGGGTTTGCACGAGAGTGGGCCCTATCCTAGGTTTGTTATATCCCGGCAATAGCGCGAAAGCGTGAGCTTGGTTCTACATTAAGTTCCGACTAGTTCACCTATATTCAAGCTTAGCAACAAATGAACTTATGAATCATAAGGACGAGAGACGGTCCGTAGTAGGGATTTCCTATCCCTGGACGCTTTATTATATTGCTATTTCTCTTGATATTTGAACGATTGTGACTGTCATACCCAAAACTATTCTTGATTCTCTTGATAGCTAGGTGATTGGAAAAAGACACGGTCATTTGTCCTCCCTGAGTTCGATACCCACTCGTCGCTACACCGTGTGCTTGCGGTAAGACTACAAGTCGTTTTTCGGGTGTACACTCGGACGCGATCAAGTTTTTGGCGCAGTTGCCAGGAAGTGCATTTGACGGTGTTCGATTGTGATCACCCGGTTATATCTTGCCATCTTTCTTTCTTTCTTTATTTTTTCCTTTTTGACTCTATTTGCTGCCCAATTTACGTGTTCTCCCAGTTTTTTCCATAAGATCTTAACAAGAACATGGGGGACGCAATGTTGATGACTGAGTCTAGCCTGGGAGATGATGACTCCTTCGCGAACCTTCTTAAGGAACTTGTTGATGAGGTCCATGCCACGGGGGCATTTGCCGTTGATATCGAGGACCCCATTGAGCAACTATTTGCTAGCTTTGTGATGGATCAAATCTCCCCTGAAGGGACTATCGAGGGCAACATCAGAGTTGATGTGAGGGACGGCAAGTTATATTTTGAAGACAGTAGAGCATGCATCGAAGAGTACTACACTCCCGAGGAGTCCACTGGGCATGCCGAGATTCAGGGAAGTACACTCCATAACCCTTACTCTTGCATTTATGAACCAACTGACACATCTCTTGATCTCAGGTTTGGACCGGAACAGAGTGGTAGTCCCATCGATGCCCACACGGAGTTGTGAAGTGTCTATTCCGATGCACCGTCCTCACCAAGAAGTGAATCTGAGTCTGCATGCAGAAGCCCACCCCCAGAGCAGGAACTAAACCCAGACGTTGCAGAAGAAGCCAATCTTTCACAAGGAGAGGAAGTAGAGGGTACATCGCCTCCTGAGGTAGAGCTTAAATAATTACCACCGAATCTAAGGTACGCTTTCTTGGGTAATAAATTGACCTATCCGGTTATTGTTAATGCCCACCTCAACCATGATCAACTAGAAAGACTCTTAGATGTCCGTAGGAGTCATAGGGATGTGCTTGGCTACACCATCTCTGATCTTAAGGGAATAAGCCCTTGGCTTTGCACGCATAGAATCCACTTGGAAAACACTGAAGCTACCTCCATAGAGCCTCAAAGGCGGTTGAACCCTAACATGAAGGAGGTGGTTAAGAAAGAGATTCTTAAATTACTTGAAGCCGTCATTATCTATCCTATCTCCGACAGCAGGTGGGTTAGCCCTGCTCATGTCGTCCCTAAAAAGGGGGATGGCCGATATAAAAAACAAAAAGGGAGAACCCATTTCTACGTGCACTGTCACGGGATGGCGGATGCGTATTGATTATAGGAAATTAAATAAAGCCACCCGGAAAGACCATTACCCATTGCCCTTCATTGATTAAATGCTTGAGCGCCTTGCTAAACATAAATACTTTTGTTATTTGGATGGGTATTCGGGATTCTTTCAAATCCCCTTGCATGAAGATGACCAAGAAAAGACCTCTTTTACATGTCATTATGGTACATATGCCTACCGTAGAATTCCCTTTGGACTTTGCATTGCTCCCGCCACTTTCCAAAGGTGCATGACAACCATCTGTTTTGATTATATTGAAAATATTACGGAAGTCTTCATGGATGATTTTTCTGTATATGGAAGTGAGTTTGATTCTTATTTGGCTAATCTTACTAAAGTCCTTAAACGATGCCAACAAAATAACCTCACTCTTAATTGGGAAAAATATCATTTTATGGTCACCGAGGGGATAGTTCTTGGGCACCTTGTTTCTTCTAGAGGGATCGAAGTTGATAAGGCAAAAATTGAGGTACTCGAAAAACTCCCTCCTCCTATTTATGTTAAGGGCATTAGAGGCTTTCTTGGTCATGCGAGGTTTTACCACTCAGGAGAATGCTTGCAAGAATTTAATACGTTGAAGGAAGCGCTCATTTCCGCCCCCATTATACAATCGCCTGACCGGAGCCTTCCCTTCGAGCTCATGTGTGATGCAAGTGACCAAGAAAAGAAGTTCTAGGTCAGAGGAAGGACAAAAAGCTTCATGCAATATTCTATGCAAGCAAAACATTGGACGAGGCACAGAAAAACTACACCATAACTGAAAAGAGCTCTTGGCGGTTGTCTATTCCATCGAGAAGTTTCGGTCCTACCTCCTTGGATCCAAGGTCATTGTCCACACCGACCATGCGGCATTGAAGTATCTTCTAAGCAAAAAAGAGGCAAAGCCAAGATTGATAAGGTGGATACTTTTGTTGCAAGAATTTGACTTGGAGATTAGAGACAAGAAGGGAACGGACAACGTTGTGGCAGACCACTTGTATAGGCTTGTTCATGACAAGGAGGACGAAAGCTTACCAATCGATGACACCTTTGTCGACGAGAGGCTATTCGCCATAAGACCCGGAGAGGTGCCTTGGTATGCGGATTTTGTTAATTATTTGGCTTGTGGGATAAAACCATGCGAAATGCCCATGCCACAAAAGAGGAGATTTATGCACGAAGTCCGAAACTATTTCTGAGAAGATCCGTATCTCTTCAAGATATGCAAGGACGGTGTTATTCGGAGATGTGTTTCCAAGGAGGAGGCCATGTCAATCATTTTGCATTGCCATAATATGCCATGCGGGGGACATCACGCCGCCCATAAAACCATTGCTAAGATATTACAGTGCGGGTTCTTTTGGCCAACCATGTTCAAGGACACGTATGACCTCGTCAAGAGTTGCGATAGATGCCAACGGATAGAAAATATATCCAAAAGAAACGAGATGCCAATGAAGCCCATTCTAGAAATTGAGCTATTTGATTGTTGGGGAGTGGACTTCATGGGACCTTTTCCATCAAGCAAAGGAAACAAGTATATCTTATTAACCGTGGACTACGTCTCTAAATGGGTAGAAGCCATTGCAACCCCTACCAATGATGCGAGGGTGGTATCCAAATTTTTCAAGCAAAACATCTTCCCAAGCTTTGGAGTGCCTCGCACTCTGATAAGCGATGTGGGAAGCCACTTTATAGAAAACAAATTTGAAGCCATGTTGAAAAAATACGGGGTGAATCATAGAATTTGCATGGCATACCATCCCCAGACGAGTGGCCAAGTGGAGGTGTCGAACCGAGAAATCAAGCAAATTCTAGAAAAGACCGTCGATAGATCTAGAAAAGATTGGTCCATGAAATTGAACGATGCACTATGGGCATATCACACGGCCTTTCGCACTCCCATTGGCACCATACCATACCGACTTGTTTATGGGAAAGCTTATCACTTGCCGGTAGAGTTGGAACACCGCGCATATTGGGCTATTACGACCTTCAATTATGACTACAAGAGTGCGACGGTGAGTCGACTCTTAGACATTAGTGAGCTTAATGAGATTAGACGTGATACTTACGAGAGCTCAAGAATTTACAAGGAAAGGACTAGAATCCTCCACGATGCACGCATCACCGTTACAGACTTCAAGGTCGGAGACAAAGTCCTCCTATTCAATTCCCGGCTCCGTCTCTTTCCCAGAAAGTTAAGATCGCGATGGTCCGGACCATTCACCATTAAGCACATACAACCGGGGGGAGCTTTTGAATTGGAAGGGAAAGACGGAGCCACATTCAAGGTAAATAGACAACGTCTCAAGAATTATTCCGAAGGAGCCCCCACCGGTGAAGTGAATCAGGTATATTTACTCAAGGGACACCCTCACGATCTTTCATACCTCCTTGACAAGGTGATCGACGAAGCCATTCCGTATTCCATTGGCGCTCTCCATGATGATGGCCTTGAAGAAGGCCAAACTTCTAGCATTGAAGAAAACTTGGAGGACCCTCCGGATAGCTCAACGGCCGATGATAAAGACGATGCTGATGTCGCGAGGATAAGGGAGCTTTGCAAGCTCTCAACGGCCAACAAATCGAAGAAAGCTCCACCGAATAGAAAATCGGCGACACCGATGAAGAAGATTGATTCTAGCTCAAGCTTGGGGGACTTATCCACCAACACTACCCATGATGAGGGGCGCCGAGGAAAGCAGACGAGCATCAACAACCAAATCCAAGTGGCCTTCCCGGCAAGTTTGACGAGCGTATCTCACATGCGCCCAATATCACGCGCTAAACGAAAATCATGAGGGGTCGAGCTCTTGACCTTAAACGAGCGCTTGTCGAGAGGCAACCTGACGGTTTTATATCATTTTTAGTTGATTTTTATTTTTATTTTAGATTTTTCTTAGTGTTTAGAGTCTAGTGTCTATAAAAATCGTGACAACGGGCTCTATTTTTATTGACAGGAGATGGAGAACGAGAGATCATTCATACGGAGGATGACCAAGGCAAGAGAGAGTGCTCCAGGAATGTGCCCAGGCCCCAAGAGAAGGCAGGGACTGACTGGAGGAAGAAAAACAGAGAATAGAGCGAAAACAGAGAGCTGTTGCAGAAAACAGGATGCCACTCGGCCGAGTAACATATGTCACTCTGTCGAGCAAAGACTCCATTCAGCCGAGTGGATCACAGATCAAGAAAGATCCTTCTGACCAACTCTCTGTTATTTTCTGTGTTTTACAGTTCAATTTGCCACTCGGGCGAGTGACTTGTCACTCGGCCGAGTGATTCAGATACCCTACATGCTCTAAAAATTGCTGAGTGACCATGTCACTCAGCCGAATGGAACTTGTCCATTCGGCCGAGTGGGAAAACTCACTCGGTCGAGTTGTAAGTTGTGGAGTTTATTTCAAAATTTTATTCACTCGGCCGAGTGAACTCTTAACTCGACGGAGTCACAACTTCCCTATATATATGCGCTACGGCTGTGAAAATTTCGAGAAAATCTAAAATCCCCAAAATTTCGCCCAGCGCTCGAGCCCCTTCAGTTTCTCTCGCCCGAATCGCTGCCTCGGTCGCCCGAGCCACCGGCCGCCGCTGACCAACGCTCGCCGTCGGTAGCCGCTACAGCTACGCAGCTGCTCACCGCCGACGCTGCCCTCCCAGCCGCCGGCCACTCCCCATTTCACCCCAATCCAATTTTCTCCTCCATTCTCCCATTTCGTATGCCCATTGCACCCCAAACTCAAATCAATTCCTATATATATCTATTGTACCCCCATCTCCCCCTATATTTTTTGATGTACAACGTTGATTTTATTGTTTACTTTTCAGGATAGCTTGGGGGAGCTTTGGGGAGCTCTTGGACGCATTTGGAGCTTTGCGAAGGAGGCGTCTCTCGGACACTTCAGATTTTGCTCTCGCGTCGTGCTCAAGTATACTCGTTCCATCATCTAGCACTTCACTTTTTTATTTGGGTAGTGGGCACGTCTCGCGGCACATATGCCTCCTCGCCTTAGGCCACGCACCCGGGAGCCCGCTTCCAAGTAGAAGAAGTCAGGTGATCCTTGCTCCTCTTCCGCTAGGGTGGACTCCCCTCCACCTAGCCCACCACCCCAACACAGCCGCCTCCGCCCGATCCCATTCCACCACCTGCACAGCCTACCCCCACGTTCGATGCGATGGGGATTACGTTCCGAGATGATGCCCAGCGCGCCAGATTTGAGTGTATCTCCCATCGCTCGATCGTACCCACTAGGTTCACACATCTCGCTGACTTAAAGCGCCTAGGGGTTCTAGAGGGGATACTCCAGTTGTACGACAACGTGGGGTGGCGTAATTTCTTGTCGGTGTCGACGGACACTTATATCCGCCTTACACTAGAGGTCCTTAGCTCTATCGAGCGGATCCCTGGAGGATGCTCATTTCGCCTGATGGATTAGGAGTGCCAGGTCACTCTTGACATGCTCTGTGCATTCTTCCAGTGGCCCGCTGTCCCTGACCCAGACCGCACTTATAGTCCCATGGACATCCCACCCCTGTCGTTCGACACGCACGCCTTTTGGACTCGGATTACAGGATCACCCCTTGCCTTTGACCCTAGTCGGGCCAAGGCCTCTGCCGTCCTCCACCCGTGCCTCCGCATTGCACAGCACCTTATGGCGACAAATTTTCTTGCGAGGTACAAGCCCAGGACATTGTCGATGTCAGAGCTCTACATGCTCTATACGATGACACGTTACAGGGTTTTTGATGGAGACGACGTTCTGGTCCCCGCCGTAGAGATCGATATCGCCAGTTGGTACATCGACCGCATCATTATTTCTGACGGCTCTCGTACGCCTATTTGCGACGACAGTCTGATTACCCTCTTGGCCCCATTATGTGGAGTTGACCTCCCAGCTGGCTTGCTGAGACCACCGGGCCCCACCTCACTCTCGATAGATGTTATAGCCAGAATGAGGATGCTTCGTCCTCATGACCAGCGCCACTGGGTGTGGCTGCACGGTCCCCACAACGCTGATTACATGATTCTCCTGAGCCCTGTTTAGATGCATATCGGACCCGCGGGCGGGGAGTGGATTCCATCTTTGTATCTTCTCATCCCCGCCGCGTACGTGCTTGAGCCTGAGGGTGCTCAGCAGGAGCCCCTCCTTCCACCCCTTGACCATGTAATCCCTCAGACTGCGCTTGCTTTGTCTGCACCTCCCGACACCTCTGTCCACACTTCTGTTAGTGCCAGGAGCACTTTAGATGAGTCCACCCACCACACCACCACCACTGTGCCTATGTCGATAGATCCCATTTTTACTGCCAGCCCCCGAATGTCCCCCCACGATAGTTGAGTGTGGCGAGCCTTCTTTTACATCCGCGGTAGAGACCCTGTCCTCATTTTTGTTCTCGACCCCTGGGGAGCCTCTTCCTTCACATTTCACGACCTCCCCAGTAGTCGACCTCCCGTCTCGTAGTCCGTTTTCACTTTCACTTCTGCTGCCGCTCCATCCTCTTCTACTCTACCTGCGTCTCAGCCTCACACAGTGGCTGGGCGTCACTTTGTGAGCACAGCACCCTAGCACCACCCCACTGTCACACCCATACTTTACAGTAGCCGTGCGAGACAGCCCCACGCTTCATCTGTTCGTCTGTCCTCTCCACCTCCCCCTGACACTCTAGAGGGGGCTGTTAGTGGACTTAGAGGAGACTTTAGGGCTCTCTCCGCTACTGTCAGCTCCGTGGAGAGGCTGGTCACTTTACTGCCTGGTATTCAGGCTTGGCTGAGCCAGATCCTTGCCCGACTGCCTCCGCCACCCACACCCACCCAGCGTCTACCTCGCCCACCACCTCCGCCACAGGACGGTGCTGGACCCCCACCCCATTAGGCACACACTGGATGCCTTCCACATTTTTGCTGTCGATACGCTGGTTACTTTTTGTGAGCCTGCTGATTTTGCACCCCTCCTCCACGCACTGTTTTGTTCACATTTTGGTCCTATCTGTATATATCTGTTTCGGAGAGAGTGAGTACTTTTTTGGAACACTCATACCTGCACTATTTTGATCTCTACATGCATCACCTGCATTCTCATATCATTTTCTTTCATTTTTTTCCCATCATGCATGCATCCTCACCCACCCCGCCCATATTTTGTCTCTCGGTGTGCCACACTTCACACATTGAGGACACTATGCACTTTAGCTTGGGGGAGTGAGTTCTCACACTTTTCATTTTTTATCGCCTTTATTTTTATTTTCTTGCATGTCTTCGTTTTTACACCGATTTTCACCCACTTTTTCCTTTATCATCATGTATCACATTTTTTCTATCTCTTGAGTGTGTTGTATTGTACAGTAGTTTTTATTTCCTTTTTATCCTTATTTCTTTCATATTTTTGCTAGAGATGAATTTTCTGTGATGATGATGACGTGGTGTTAGCTTATCTCTATATGCATATTACTTTGTTGTGCCATAGTTTTTATTTCAGATATCATATGCTATGTCTTGCTATGCATTTGAGATAGTAACCCGCACTTTCATGTATGAATATGGATGAAATTTAGCTAAGTCTGATGATTTTTCACTGTATACTCTTCATAGAAAACACACCAAGCTTCACGCATTGATTGCTTATATCTGGAGTACTGCTTTCCTTTCTTATATCACTTCTTATTGCATGAAAATTGTACGCTTCACTTTCAGGTTGAATGAATGTATGTTAGGTTGATATAACTGGATTAGTTTACTTTCTGAGATTAAACTGAGTAGATTACATTACTCTGCTGAAAGTTGTCGTGCACGTCCTATAGAGTGAACCAAGTGTTACATATATTTCTTTCTCCACATATCTTGAGCATTACTTCTATACTTATATTCATTGGTGAATCTCCATTTAGCGATCCTATTATTGGCATTTCCCCCGCTATTAAATTCCATGCTCAAATACCCCCAAAATCAAAAAGAAAAAATATATGAAATCTTTCTATCTTTTGATTTGGGATCACAGATGTATATATGTCATGTTAAAAAAAGAAAAAAATGGGAGAAAAAGAAAAGAAAAGAGAAAAGAAGCTTACACATGATCCCATCTCATACTCTTTCTCTCTTTCTTCCCCCTTTTGTTTTTATTTTTATTGGAGCTCCAAAAATGGGGAATGTGCTTATTGATTTGCTTATGCCACCACGCTTATAGATAGGCTTGGGGGAGATGATCCAATGATGTGTGAGAGAGTGACTACTTGACTGTGCATGACGACCTAAGCTAGGTAATTTTCTATACTCGATGAGATTACTAAGAGTCTTACGAAATCCAGGAACTAAAACTTAGCATGCATTTCGCGAAAACCATACCTTTCTATTCTTATTGATCCATATTGTGTGATATCTCTTATACTCCAAATAGAAAGCATTCAATTGAAAAGTGTATGGTCTATGATTATGTATACCGCTTTAGATGCATCAGACGATCTTAATTCAAGAACGATTCAATATTTCATATTGCTTTGATATTCTCGGGGTTTCTATTTTGAATGCATCAATATGATTATGATATCGAGATAAAAACTTTTGGCATGTGTTTATTATATTCGCCGTATGCTAAATGAGTAAGCAAAGCCCACGTCCTGAGAAAATGATCCAGCACCTCTATCTTTGCTTTCTTTACTTACTTACTTTCTATTTCTTCCATTTTTCATTTTTGTTATTTTTCCCGTCGGGTTTTGACGTGCGTTTATATTTCATATATTTACGCATGTTTTCTTCTGTGTTTCTCTGTATTTTCCGCCGTCTTTTATTCATTTTCTCGTGTTTTCTTGTATTTTCTTGTTTTCTTTCACTTTTCCAAGTTTTTTGTATATTTGCAGGAATTTACAGCATTTGAGACATAAAACGACGATATTCTGAGTCCCCGGAGCAACGGAAGGAGTCACGCGTGATCTAGGGGGTCAAACGACCAGGATTGCCACTTTTCAGCCCCCACCCGATCGGTTGGACACAGCCAACCTATCGGGTGATGCATGCGTGTCTGACCCGGACTGAAGCTGGAGCGAAGCGCAAGGTCAACCGATCGGTTCGCCGACCGGTTCATCCCAACAGAGTTCTCGGGAAAATGGAGCTGAATTCCAACCGATCGGGTGACCTTCACCCGATCAGTTCATCTGTAGCCGATTCCTCCGAAGGATGACCCGATCACGCCACCCGCTCTCCTCTGCGTCCGGTTGATGCTCCCGAAGGCGACGGCCAAAGCAACAAGCCGCTCACCCGATCGGTTGACATTTCAACCGATCGGGTGGCCTTTTCGTCCCCTTTTGC